>PVHX01010884.1:0-48436 GCA_004024805.1 Geosciurus inauris
ATTTGTGTTGCTATTCTTTGAATCTATATATTCTATCTCCCTGAGAGTTTATTTGTGCTCAAATGTATTTATTTAAGCAAGATTTTATCTATCTTCTTATGCATCAGACTAGTATTCCCAGCCCCCAAATCACGCTGTCCTCAGACTGTGGGGGCAGCCTCAGTGCCTCCTCTTCTCCAAGGGTGCCAAGTGCAGCCCTGGTTCCCAGGGCAGTGATTCTGGAGGCGCACCTGCCAAGGAGGAGGACTTCACAGGAGGGTGAGGGTGCTGGGTGGCATCCTGTTCTCAAAGTGGAGCTCTGGGAGGTTCAGGGACACAGGGGAGAGGGTGTGAAAACAGGCAGTAACTTCTCTGCCAAGGGACCCTGAGTGAGTGCGAGCGGCGTCCCGGGGATGTCAGGAGCTCCTGCAACTCTCCAGTACGAACCTAGATGTCGAAGGTGTTTGATGCGACTTAGGTTCGCCCATCTTTGTATCAGTTTTATTTTTTTGGTATCGTGGACTGAACTCAGGGGCACTCGACCACTGAGCCACACCCCCAGCCCTATTTTGTGTTTTATTTAGAGATAGGGTCTCACTGAGTTGCCTAGCACCTTGCTTTTTCTGAGGCTGGCCTTGAACTTGGGATCCTCCT
This sequence comes from Geosciurus inauris, assembly GCA_004024805.1. Taxonomy (NCBI): domain Eukaryota; kingdom Metazoa; phylum Chordata; class Mammalia; order Rodentia; family Sciuridae; genus Geosciurus; species Geosciurus inauris. The sequence continues at coordinate 634 of PVHX01010884.1, forward strand.
GTCTCAGCCTCCCGAGCCGCTGGGATTACAGGCGTGCACCATTGTGCCTGGCTTTATTCTGAGGACTCCTGAGGAGGTCCTGTTGTGTACAGAGAGTGACCTGTGTTCCCACCCGGCTTTGCCAGCTAATCTTGGTAGGTTGCTTAGTTTTCTGAGCCTCAGTCTCCTCATTTGCAAAACAGGAATCTCACCTATCTCCTAGGGTTTTGGTGATGGTCAGAGAAGATGCAGGCGCAACCCCTCCCATTAAGCTCAGCACACACAAGAGAGAGAGCAAGGATGAAGAGGATGGTGGTGGTAGCGACCACCCTGGGGAGGCACGACCACGGTGGCCTGTTTTCTAGTCACCTTGGTGCACTCTGCTGCCCCCACAAAGCTGCTCAGGCCCTCATGTGTCAGCGGCCCACCCTGGGCTTCCCCCTCCATGGCACAGGGCATCAAGTGGCCCTGAGGCATCAGGAGCCCTCTCCTGCCTCCTTGGACTTGCCAGCTCAGGTGCAGTCACTAGAGGCCTGTGCCCAGAAAAGGCGTGGACATTTCCTGTCATTCACCTGCTGCCAGGGGGCTTCTCCCCTTAGGGGTGGAGGAAAGTGGTCAGACTGTGCTCCCTGGTGGTGCTCCCCCCAGCTCAGAGACAGTGCAGCAGGGTGGCCCTCCTACATTTACTCATGCACTCAAGTTCAGAGCCTCTGCTGACTTTGCAAACGATTTCCCATCACCTTGAAAACATCTGGATTTCCAATGAATTAAAAATTTCCACATCAGGTAGGATACGCTCCCTTAAGTTAAGCAAAGGTCTCCTGCTGGCAGAACGCACGCTTCTCCCAGTTCATGCTCCGTGATGTGGAGAGGCCTCTGGGGAGACAGTACACTAAGGCAGTTCTTGAAAAATACCGAAATCAAAATGAAGATGGAAATGACTTTTTGGTAAAACATTCACACATCAGTTACAATGCACTTTGTTGGTATTTCCAGGTTAATAAAATTACATTTTTATATTTATCAGAAAAGTTGAAATACATACCAGGAGATGTTCAGGGGCAGGACCGAGCAGGTAGGAAGGGTCGGTATCATGACCAGTTACCTCCTTCATCTAAACCGGGCAGACTTGGGGCCTTTGGAAACAGCCACATCTTTCTCCAAACACAGAGTTTCCGCTAGGTTTCTCAGGCCCTGCACAGGACACAAGAATATGCCACATGGGTTCTGGCCCTAGAACCCATGTGGCATATTTCTGGAGTAAACAGGGATGGATAATTGAAACCCACACACTTTGCTGTGCTGGACAGTTCTGAGCAAAGCAGGCTTTTCTGTCCCTGTGTAAAACAAGTTAGGGACCAGACTCTCTAGATTCCTAAATTTTCTAATTTTTTAAGTCAATTTCCCATTTCTTAAGCAAGGAAACTAGGCAAAGACAGCAGCTATTTGCTCTAGGAAATGCTTGCTCCCGGAGGGAAAGACTGTACACCAGGTGAACAGCCACACTCAGAGCTATGGGACCCCCACCTTGCCGTGACTGCCAGTCCAGGTCACCATGTCAGAATCCTGTCCAAGCCCAGCTGGTTCCTGCCTTGCCAAATTCACATAGAAGGACCCTGCTCAGGCTCCACAACCCCTGGGCACCCACTCCCCTGACTCGCTGCCCTGAGACATTGTGCAGAGCGTGTGAGTCTGTATAATTCAGGTGGAGATCAAAAATGGGGCTGAGCATCAAACTGGAAATTCTGAAGAAAATAAAAATGAAGAAACAAGAAGGCAGTTTCTTCATTTTTGGCTCAAGTGTCAGAATAGGAAGGAATTTGGTAAAAGAAACAGATTGACACCAAAAACTGAAGATGCAGTGCCTGCTGCATGGATCCTCATGGTGCCAGAGTGGCTGCGATGGCTGGATGTGGTTTGTGCCCAGAGGCTCTCTCTTATCAGCGTAATCCCAGTGTGGTGGGAGATCATTAGGAGGTGAGGCCTAATAGGAGAGTGTGGGTCCTTGGGGGGCTGCCTTAGGAAGGAATTGACACAGTTCTTGTAGAATCTGGTTTGTTCTTGTGAGAGGGCTGGCCCTTCCTGGGTTTCTCTCTCTGGCTTCCAGTCTTATCATGAGATCTCTCCCTCTCACAAGGAGTCCTAAGTCATGCCAGCTGCCCTGATGTGACATAGCCACAGGGCCCTTACCAGAGCTGCTGGCATGCTCTAGGACCTCCAGCACTGTGAACTGAATAAATCTTCTCTTCATAAAGTTCCCAGACTTGAGTATTTCATTATAGTAACAGAAAATGTACTAATGCACTGATGTTCCAGAAACAGATTTTGTGGTTGGAGAAGCTGTTTAGCCAGAATATACTTAGTTCAGTCTCATCTCACCCAACTGAGCCATGGGTATGAAAGGACTTGACCTGCCTAACCAGTGGGGGTTGAAGGGAGCCAATGAGATAACTAGGTGGCACCTACTTTCTATGTTGGAAAGTGCTCTGGGTCCAAGGTGTGGATTCTAACATTTTAATTCTGCATCCTCATCAAGGAGAAGTTTCAAAGTTAGAGAGTTTGTTTTGTTGCATCAGGCAACATTATAGGGACAGCTTTCTTTCCTAGTCACACATGAGGCTGGGTCAGATTCTAGGGCAGAGTATAAACATGGGGAGAAGATAAAAATCAGGCAGTGCAGGATGGGGAGGACACAAGCAGGTAGCCACAGTTTCCTGCAGTGGATGCTCCTTACCCTGGTCAAATACCTCCCCATAGATCTTGATCCAAGTAGTTCGTGCAAACCAGCTGTGCACTGGGCTCCCTCCCGTTGGTTCCCTGGGTGCATTCTGCGCTGCAGGAGGTAGGCATGATTGACATTTTTCTGAAACATTGACTGGAAATGTTTTCTTGGACAGGGAGATTTCAGTTGCTAAGAATCACTGCCAGGAACTGGACGTGATGTTTTATTCTATCTCGGAAGCCTTTTGCTCAGGGATATGGTCTCAGGCTTTGTGGCCTGCCTGGACGTGCTCCACGGAGCAGCAAATGGCGGGACTGAGCTGAGACCGACAGCGGCGCACTTGACAATTTACTTTAAAATAATGATCTCAGACCCTAAAAGGAAATGGTCTCAGATACAAACAGTTTTGCCTGGTGAAGGCCAAGGACAAGGTAATGTTTATTCAGTTACTCTCGGTCCTCCTGAGTGTGAAGATAGATGAGCAACAGAAATCAAGTGGACGTTTAGACAGGTCAGCATCCCCCAAGCCCAGGCAACACTGTTTTCTTTGTTTTTCCCCCATATCTCCAGCAGTCCTTAAATAAATAAGTCTATTCAGTTAGGCTGCGCTAGTTAGGCGGCTGCTGGAAGTCAATTCAGTGAAAAGGTGAGTCGCAGTGACAGCATCTGATCCAGACCTTTGGTTAGACTAATGTGTACCTGGATGCGGCCACTTTGGGGGGTGGCTTAGTATTTCTCCTTTTTCTGTTCTAATAGAAGATTAATATTACACTCTTTGCACCCCACCCTAAAGTGTGTGTGTGTGTGTAAGAGAGAAAGAGGCTTTCATGGTTTTCTCTTTCATAGATTGGGTGTTAGCCTCACTGTGTTTTGGGAAGGCAGCTCTTTGCAAATGGAGAAGCATTTTAAGTTTTTTTATTTTATTTTTTTTGAGGGAATCCTGTTTATTTGGATACTATTATGGTTTGGATATTGTTTCAATGTGTCTCCCAGATTCCTGTGTTGAAATTTAAACCCATGGTGAGGTATTAAGAGGGCGTTTAGATTTGGGGCCCTGGGAAAGTGGAAAGGATTAATTAGGTCATGGGAGGTGAGCCCCTGATTGAATGCTGGTGGCTTTATAAGAAAGAACAGAGATGGAAGTGGACACACACACACACACACACACATACAAACACACATGCTGCTCCCCGTCTCGCACCATGATTGCCCTGCATCTCCTGGGGCTCTGCCAGTCAGCGGACATGTGCAGACAGTCCCCATGGCCTTGGGTCTCCAGAGGGACTGTGAGCCCCCAGCCTGTCTCCTCTGTTAGGCTGTGCACCTCCAAGGCTGCAGTTTGGGACTTGTGCTTTGGGCTTTGGTTGTGCTGTGTGAATTGCGAACCCTCCTGGAAGTCGTCACACGGAGCTCCACTCAAAGCACACACTGTGACCCCCAATGCATGTGGTATGGCCAAAGGAGGGTTGGTGATTCATATTGAAATGTGGGATTAAACAAAGGTGAACAGGTGTCTGCCTTGCAAAATTACTCTAAATATCTTTATGTTGATTTGCACTTCAAGTCTCCAAAGGTAGGAGGTTGTGTGCGGTTTTTCTGTGCATTATGCCTTAATAACTCATCTTCTGCTCCCCACGCAGAATTTCTCTAAGCATCATAATTGTCCATGAGTCGCTTCTATAACAATGCTGCTTTACAACAGAGTCAACTGAATAATTTTAATTTGGGGTGCTTAATTTTGGAGGAGACACAGCTTATTTCTTGAGCATTTGAACAAATTCTTGGTGTCTTATTTACCTTGCCTTGTGGCTTAGCTGTTAAATTTTGCTGTTGAAAGGCACGCTGCTGCCACCTTGGTTTGCAATTAGGACAAGTGTCCTCCAGATGGAGGGATGGCAGGTTATTTTCTGTTGACCGATCTTGTTAGAGGGAGAGAAGAGCACCATGTTTTCTACCCAATGATTTTTCCCTGTTAAAAATCACTTAATTAAGCTATGTTTGCTTATATAAGATTTATTAATGTAAATGTTTAACAAGTGGACAAAACACAGATTATATATAAAACCCAGCAACTCTAAGAGATAAGTAGTTTTCATTTAAAAACATTGAATTCTCCTAAAACTCACTCTAATTTTGACTTCTGAGCTTGGGGGTTGTATGAGCTACTTTCTCTGGGTCTTTCCAGATCCATGCATATTTCATGTACTAATGACTGACAATTGCACGGAAAAGCTGACTTTATAGGAATCTTGCCTACATTTGTCTCTCATGGTTGGAAACAGCCTATTAGCCTAGAGAAGAGAATAAGTAAATCACGAGAGTACTATGAATGCATCACATATGAACATATGAGCAAATTTGAGAACTTGGATAAATGAGTGTTTTTAAAAAGAAATGAACATATTATCAAAACTACCTTAACATATGGACAAATCTAAATGAAAAAATTGCAAGTGAAGCTATTAATTTGCTAGTGAAATATTTTTCCCATTTTAAAAATATGTCTTGGTCAAGAAGGTTTTATAACTGAATTTTACTGGAACTTTTAACAATTGATATTTCCTGTTTGGGAAAAGGGAAAAAAGTGAAGAGATAAACCCCTCATTAAGAACAAAAGAGAAAGTAAATTATCTATTCATGATATACTACAGACAGTAAATTGAATGAATCATATGAATATATGGATAGGTTTTAAAACACCTAAGTTTTAGTAAAAACAAATGCCAATTATAGGAAGTTACATAGAGTGTGATAACATGTCTGTAAACTAAAAGATACCCTGGATACTATATGTACTTATATATTATTCTCAAGTTCATATCGATGGCAAATACAATATGTACCCACTAAATATGTACACGACAGTGATGCTGGAGATCAAGAGAGATTGCAGAAGAGTTCCCTCTTCTCTGTAGTATTTGAAATCCTTAAGAAAGGCAAAGGTCTGAACCAAACCTGATAGAAAGCTAATATTAACTTTGGGTGGTGGCTACACATACTTGTATTAGCTTTGACAACATTCTGGAAGAGAGATTAAAAAATTAAAGGAGATGTTCATATATCTGCACAATTACCGTTCTGGTCCATTTTCTCCTTTAAATCTTCCTCTTCTGCCACCCCAGTGACCCTCAGAGGTTTAGCTCATGCTGGCATCTAGGTCTTGAAAACCAGGGCTGCGATTATCACTAACTCGGAATCGTTCATTACATTTGCACATCTGACCCGCCTGGTTCCCAGAATGATGGTACCGTGATCTTCCAAAGGCCTTCCTTTCTAAGCTCTCATGTACATTTCCTGTACAATTTGGATTACAATTTTAGAAATATATTTCAAAAGGGAGTTAGATGTTTGAGACAGAAATACAAATTTTTTCTTTTTATAGAAGTACATTTCAAAGGAACTGTAAAAGTCTTGCTTCGAGTGACTCAAAACAGAGTTAGAAAATATTGCTTAGGTGTTGTGAAAAGGAAAAGGATTTTTATTGATAGCTCAAGGTAGTTGTTCACATTTCCTCTGAGGCCAGAGAATGACATATCGTAACACTAGAAGATTTAACATGTATGAGGTGGTTTCAGAGTATGCAGTTTTGAAGGGAAATAGTCCAGCGTTGGCTTTTTTTCTCTTTTTTTGTGCAAGTAATCTGTAAAATTACAATTCTACAGTTCTTACAGTTCTGTAAAATTACAATTCTACTTTTCTAATGCCAGAGGGTATGAGGCTGTGGCCAGCAGTTTCAGGAGAGAAAGGGCCGACCTGCCTCAAGAGCCAGGACTCTTCCAATCCTGAATAAATACATGAGGGCATTTCTTTTTGTCAGTTTTATTCTAATAGCCTGACCAGTGGATTGCTGAAGGTTGATTTCTATTTCCGTCTCATTTATTTCAATCAACTTTCATAGATAATTCAGTGTGTGCAAATCACTGTGCATCAATACAGTGGTAAGAACTCATATTCTGCATTTCAGAAATTATGAAATAATCTTGTAGAAGAAGGCAGGTTCTGGGGACATTGATGATGAAGAAGAAGGGGTGAGCCAGGGGAATTCAAAGCCTTGAACCTTCAGTAGTGAATGCACGCTGTCATCGAACTTAATGAGGTGGTACTCCCCGCCTTCCCCCCAAAAGAGATGGTAGCAAGAAAGAAATACTTCTTTTTAAAATATCTACTTTATTGTAAGCTTCTCCAAATTTCCTTGAGCTGAAACAGAATTACACAGAAAGAAAGTCTGCAGAGGCTCATCATGGTGCTAAGTGTCCTCCAGAGACGGGGAATAGACTTGACCCTTTGCCTACCTTGCAGCACTTCGTAAGCAAAGCTCTCCATCCTGCGGCAGGACACAAAGGGAATAATGGGGTACTGGGTTTGTTGTCTGGGAAGGTGCTGCCAATTCAACCTTACTTCTTTTTAAGCCAGCACTTGGCCTTCTGTGATATTTTGTAACAGTAAAACCCTCGTGGCATACTGAGAAATGACCTTCAGGTCTGGGCTGCCTGGTTCTTCTTTTTATCCTTGTTCTGATGAGAGGCTGGGGTTCCTCTTCCTGGGCTAAGCTCAACAAAAGGTATGTTTCCTGTCAACAGTAGAAACACTGAGTCACATGAAAAAATATCTGATGGACAGCAACAATGAGCCTTTGAGCTTTCTATTATAATAAGCCAAGAGTTATTTACATTCTCCCAGACTGAAATACAGGACAATGGTCCATTTGTGCCAGGCATCCTTTCCAGAGAGGCTGAAAAACCCTCCAGAGGGGGAGGCACAGGCTCCAGGCTTTACTCTTCCTTTGAAGCCTTTGTGCATTTCCTTCAAACTGCTAGTGCACTTTGGAGATATTTCTTTACAGTTTAATTTTCCTGAGGTTTTATTGATAAAGATAAGTTATATGAAGAGTTACATCAGAACGGCAGATTTTCCTTCAAAGGATTTCAAAAGCCATTATGCAGGACAGAGATGGAGCAGTGTCTGCCGTCTGCATTAACTTCATGTGGGGTGCATTCTATACCATTTGAGACCCAGAGACACTCCTCTCTGTTGCCATTTTGAACCCAAAGAAGCCCAGTGTTCATGAGTCAAGGAGCAAGAATGGTATCTGGAGTAAGGGCAGGAAAGGTCACTCAGCATCCCGTCCACCTGGAAACTCAGAAGGCGGCTCTGCTTGGAACGCGGGTCTTTGCAGATGTTGTGAGCAAGGATCTTGAGGTGGAAGCTGACTGCAGGGTGTCCTTATAAAATGGTAGGGGCAGAGAAGCATACGAGAAGTTGAGATGAAGACGGAGGCAGAGATAGGAGTAATTTTTTGTGAAAGAAGGAGTGGCATGGATCTCTGGCAACCCCCAGAATCCCCGTTTGTCCATCAGCTTCTGTTACTGTGACAAAACACCTATGAGAACTTAAAAAGAGGAAAGATTTATTCTGGCTTATAGTCTCAGAAGTTTCCGTTCATGAACCTTTGGCTCGATGGCTTCAGGCCTGCAGTGGCACAGTAAGTACATCATGGTGAACATTCATGGCGGCAGCTTATGTTAGCTTATGTCTCCTCACTGCGCCTGGGAAGCAGAGAGAGAGGTAGAGGAGGGGTCAAGGTCCCCAAACCCTCCTCAAGAGCACACCTCCAGTGCCATGACCTTCTACCTCCTAAAGGTTCTGTGACCTGGCAATAGCACCACAGACACGTGACCAAGCCTTCGATGCTGGGACCTCTGGGGGACCTTCAGAACCAATGACAGCAAAAGAGGGATAGGACATGGGTCCTTCAGAGCTTTCAGACACCTTGATTTGGGGCTTCTGGCCTCCTGAACGGGGTGAAGATCAATTCCTGTTGTTTAAAGCTGCGCAGCTTGTAGTGTTTTATCATAGCACCCACACTTCTAGGGAGACTTCCGGAGCCCCCTTGCTGCCAGCTTAAGTCTTCTGGGATGTGTGATTCCAGAGCATTGCAATTGGACGCTGCCATCGTGAAGTCTACAAGGTTGGCGAAAAGATACTGTCGGAGCATTTTTATTTTCAGTGACATGTCAACCATCTAGTGCTACATGATCCCAGTACCTCAGAATTGTGCCGTTTGGGCTTTTCCACGGAGAATACTCTCCATATGCTTGTAAACACGCACGCGCGCGCACACACACACACACACACACACACACACAGAGGGTTTCTTTCCCTTCTGATCCCTGTTGCTCATTTTAGCATTGGGACTTTAGGAAAGTAGCTCGATCTTCCTGTAGGTTGTTTTCTCATGTGTACAGTGGAGACTTGATGGTACTGTGCATACTCTCTCTCTCTCACACACAGATACGTAGAGATTAAAAGAGAAATGTGTTTAAAGAGGGACATGGATGCAGTAAGCACTCACTAAACATTGGCCGTCACTGCTGGTGTGGTACCGGCGTGGTCCACCAGGCGTCCAGTCAACAGTCGGGTATTGAGTATCTACGGAGTGCCCAGTGCGGCTCCACCCTTTGGACAAAGGTCAGCTTCTGCTTGCAATAATTTCATTTTCTGGACAGGGACTGAGGCAGGCAGACGAGTGGTGCCTGCAGAGATGCATGTCCTGGTCTGAGAGACCTGGAAACACGTAGTTTAGATGGACAACGGACGTTCAGGCTGCAGCTGGTGTTGAGGAGATCAGTCGAGGCCATCATGAAGATCCTCAAAGTGAAATGGGTGGCACAAGTGGAGAGTGGGTCAGAGGGAGGTGTGACCACAGAAAAGGGCATGAGAAGACGTGGGTTGCCCTTTTCCAGGGTGGGGGACACTGGCCATGCAGAAGCCGGGAAAGCAGTGCAACAGATTCTGCCCTGCAGCCTGTGGAAGCCCGGTGACAGGCCTTGATGTCAGCCCCGTGAATCCACTTTGGGCTTCTGACCTACAGAAGAATTGTAGAATTCTGACCTAAAGAATTTGTGTTTACTGCTGAACTACTAGCGGTGGTTTGTTATAGTAGCACCAGGAAACTAGGAAGAAACAAGACACAGACATGAACAGAAGAGTAACAGTGGCGTTGTGGACAAAACACGATAGGAATACCTTAGCTTCCATCAGCTCTATGAAGAGGGTCAGGAGAATCAGCCATGTGGCCGGCATCTCCTTCCTGGCCCAGCCTTCCTTCCTGCCTGCCTGACCCGGGCCAAGTGCAGCCCGGTGGCCTCCACAGCATCCTGCATCCTCCCATTGGCCCTGCCCCACTGCTCTGAGTTGGCCTCTGAGCCTCCTGGGAGTCCCCAGGACAGGGACTTGCTTTGTGTCTGCATCTCCAGGTCGTCTGTTCTTAGCCCCTCCTGGCTGAATGATAAGGACTCAAAAGAGCTTCTGGAAGCATCCAGGCGTGCGTTCCAGGGAGGAGTCTCCGCCCCTTCTGGGCAGACTTCTTTCTTGTTTTCTCTTGTGTGCGTGACTTTGAAAGGAAAGGGGACCTCAGACCATGGAAGGATGGTGAAGCATGATCTCCGCACTTCCCGGCAAGAACAGAGCGGCAAAGGCGGCTCATGGGCTCTGGTGGAGGCATCTGTGGAGGCGTCGTTCCCAGCCGCTCCTCTTAGCCAGGGACAGCTCCTGGTCTGTGGAGCACCACTGGACCAGGTTCGAGGACCTTGCTTGTCCTGCCTCCTCAGAGCTCTGCCTGTGGCCCGTTTATTTAAAAGGTCGTTCACTTTGGTTCTTTTCTTATGCAAAAGAGGAACGGAGGCTCTATGTGCCTAAGTGACTCATGAAGAATCGGCGGCAGGCTCAGCACAGGAGGGAAGTCTCCCAAATCAGTGTCATCTCTGTTTATGGGACAGTAAGTAACAATTTAGCATCGAAGCTCATTCTTTTTTGTTTGTCTGTTCTAATTAGTTACAGGCGACAGTAGCATGCACTTTGACACATCACATAGAGGAAGCATGATTTCTCCTTCTAGAAGGGGAGGATCACAGTGGTTGTGATCATATGCGCACAGGGTAGTCATGTCCGCTTTATCCACTATACTTAACCCTGCCATTCATTCTTAGTAATTAGTAAGGTCTCATCATTTAAGCTTGCGTGTCATGGAGCACGTCCCAAGCCACTCAGCTGCTGGTGCATCACAAAGCCCTGACTGCGGAGGGCCAGTCTTGAACCCATGTCATTCATGGTCCCTGAGACTGGCTGTGTTCTAAGAATTTCAAAAGAGCCTTTCCCACAGCCAATTCTTGAGCAGCTTCTAAAGTCACTCAGTGAGAGGGAGTCCTGGCCCTGGACGCTCCCCTCGTGTGTGTCTGACGTGGTGTCGGGAGTACCTGAGTTACCAACTAGATGTAGCTCCCAGGGCGTGACATTCCTGTGGTGCCACAGCCCCGCTTCCTCCCAGCCAGATTCGGACCTTCGGTTTCCTTTCCTGGTAGTGCCCGGGCTCAAGCTCCGGTTCCCCAGGGAATCACAGAAGTCGACAGCAGGTTCTGAAAGATGATCTAACCTGAGATCCCACACAGATGAAGACACTGTCGCCCAAGGTGCCCAAAATCCTTTCTGGGGGGAGAGGAGGACGGGGATTCCTGCTCTCGTGAGGCCCTGCTGCCCTGTGACCATGGATCTCTTTCCCCTCCTGGGCTTAGCTCGCTGCTGAACCCTCAGTCCATATGATGGAAGAGCATGAATGTATCTGAGGTTGGAATTTGGTCCACATAGGAGGATTTTACTCCAGTGAGCAGAAAGCTACAGGAGCTGATAAAGTGCTTTTCAAAATGTCTCAGCTTGTTTGAGGACTGCGAGGAGGAAAAGCAACTCATTTAATGAACAGGTCTCCTCACAACTTAACCTGTGGCTGTCTTGAAGAAGGTGGCTGTGGGTAGTGAAGCATGGGCTAATGTGCGTTTGAGTTCGGAATTTGCAGAATTTGGGAGTCCTCTTGTGTTTTTCTGTTTCTGGGCCCTATTGTGCTTATCAATAGCGCATCTGATCTGTTTCTTAGTTGCTTCCACAGGAAGGTGGTGATAACCACAGGCCTTACCTCACAGGCTCGTGGGATTGATGAATTAGTGTCTTAAAGTGCTTGGACTGGGTCTGATGGGTAATAAAGGACACAGGGCTCAGCTGTTGTCTTGTCTCCACCCTCGGGGTCATCCTGTCCATCACTGTCCTCTCAAGTGGAGCTCACGTCACTTGCTCTGGCTAGCCTGCCTGCACGCCCAGCGGTGCTATTCATGACCTCAAGCTATGAGGTCCGCTTGGTGCGCAGCCTTACGCTCCCTTCCGTCACAGGACCGCAGTGGAGGGGTCTTGTTTGCTGGTGAACAGATGGGGCTATTATCACTCTCACTTGCAAGCAGTGACCTGCCACCAAAGGCACGCAGATTCTGTGGGGCAGTGTAGGGTGGAGAAGTGGACGAGTCAGAAGACAGCCTCTTTGGGTGAGTCCCATCAGCTGGGTGTTCTTTACCCAGTTCTGCCCCCTGGGGACAATCAAGAGGCATTCCCAATGCTTACTGGGGACACATTTGTCTGTGGCAGGAAAGGAGGGAAGCTCTGGTCATTTCTCGGATGGGGACTTTGGTAGCCAGCCCCCAGGGACGTGCACAGTTCATCTATGTTCCTGTCCGTGGATTCCTCCCTGTGACTTCGCTCCTGGTCTGACTTTCTGCAGCCTGACACTCGACCAGCCATTCCAAGTCCTGGGTGAGTGGACAGACCTTTGACTTGGGCTGGCAGCTGGTATTTGTTTCTGCTCATGGCAGCCTTTGCTATCACAGTAAGCTTGCTTACTTACTCCATGGCATGGAGAGGATTTGGTGTTTTCTTCCTTGTCTTAAAATGTTTTTCATTGGAGTATTATAATCATATGTAATATTGCGGTTCATTCTGACAATATCACACATGCAAGGAATTTGATTTTAATCCCCATTCCCTCCACCCTGTCCTCTCCTCCTTCTTCCTTTTCTCCCTCCTCTACTGATCTTCCTTTCACTCCTTTGTTCATTTATTTTTGATTGGTACTATATATATATATATATGTATACATATGTGTGTGAAATCTCCTTTGGTACATTTATATATGTACATGACAGGATTCTGTTGTGTTCTTTCCATATTTCCTCCCCTTTCTCTCCCTCCCTCTCTCCTTCTCCTTCTCCTCCACTGATTTTCCTTACCTTTATGACATCCTATCCCCTCCCCGGCCACCTTCTTTCCCTTGTTTTGCGCTAGCTTCCACAAATGAGGGGAAACACTCAAGCCTGCATTTTTCTGAAAACTGCTTATTTCACTTAGCATGATGTTCTCCATTTCTGTCCATTTATCAGCAAATACCATTCTTTCATTCTCCTATATGGCTGAGTAGAACTCCATTGTGTACATATGCCACATTTTCTTGACCCATCATCTCTTGGTGGGCATCTGGTGGAATCCACGACCTGGCTGTCGCGGACAGTGCTGCTGTAAACGCTCGAGTGGCTGCGTTGCCTTTGCATGCTGCCTTTTGTTCTATTGGACACGTACTGAGGATGGGGATAAAGGACATCGGCTCCTCATGATTTCCCATGACACCTCTCTCCAGCTGCAGAGACCCCATACGCCTGTGCTTTTTCCTGGCCAGGTCCTCACAGCCTGGGTCAGTGCCCTTCTGCAGCCCTCTGCAGCCTGGGCTCCCTGCTCAGCAGACCCCTGGCTTCCCTCTTGCACTGTGGCCACTTGTGGTGTTCGAGCTCACCCTGCCCAGTGGTTTAGGACAAAGACGCTTCTTCCTGTGACTGTTAAGGCACCAGCCTCTCGGCCGATGTTGCGTCTCCGTCCTTCACTGCACTGTCCTCTGCTCACTTAGCCCAGCGCTGCTGGCCTTCCCTGACGGTTTCCCCAGCCTGGCTCCCCCCAGCTCTAAGGCTTTCTGCCCTGGCTCTCGCCTGTGCCTGGCAGGCACTTGCCATTGGCACCATCCCATCCCTGTGCATTGGCTTCCCTGATCTTGAGAAAAGAAGGCTCTGCCAATTACACCCCTTGCCCTTTTCTCTCATAGCGCCCAGTAAGTCTTAGTGATGATCGTGTCTAATGCCACCGCAGCCTGCGGGGACAGGGGTTGTCTTGATTACTGTTGCACTTCTCACATTCAGCACAGTGAATGGGACACGGCAAGAATAAGATCATGAGAGGCTGTTGACAAGGAAAGAAGGTGGGCATGGACCAAGATTTCCACTCACATGATTATCAACTGTGATGCTTGTTGTAAAGGAAATATCTTGCTGGGCGTGGTGGAGCGTGCCTGTAATCCCAGCACTTAGGGAGGCTGAGACAGGAGAACCGTGAGTTCAAAGCCAGCCTTAGCAACGGCGAGGCACTAAGCAACTCAGTGAGACCCTGTCTCTACATAAAACACAAAATAGGGCTGGGGATGTGGCTCAGTGGTCGAGTGCCCCTGATTTCAATCCTCAATACCAAAAGGAAAAAAAAAAAGGAAACATCTTATAGTTTTTAGGATATTAAACAAGGAGTTAAGGTGACTTTCCCTGAGAAAGTGATATTTACTTGAGGGAAAAAAGAGTGTTGTGTACCACAGTCAGGCAGAGAGCATTTCCCAGTGGGAGGGAGGGGCATGTGCCCAGGCTCTGGGGTGGAAAGTGGCGTGATGTACTCCAGCCCACGGAGAAGCCCCTCATCTCCAGAGCACAAGACGCAGGCAGAAGACAGACATCAAAGAAGGACGGACAGTGCACACAACTTCTCTCCCAGGGGACTGCAAAAGCTCCCCACGGGCACTGTGAGTGCATGTCCAGCACAGTGGCTAACAGTAGAGAAGCTCAGTCATAATTACTCTTTACGCAGAGGGCGTTGGATCTAGTGCTTCTTCCCAGGGGCAGCTCATTTGTGGCACCTGAACATCTGCGATCACACATGGAGAAAAGCCTGGCTTCCATGAAGCCTGGCGGATGGACTCCTCAGATGGACCTGGAATCTCCTCCATCAGCAAACTTGACCACCACCTTCTGTTCTTACATCTCAGCTGTTTCAACTTTCACAAAATGTTTGTGTATCAACGGCTGGACGCGATATCTGTCTAAATATATACCATGAAATGTGCACGTTGCTTTACACCGAACAATGATGATCTTTTCAAAGGTGAAAACAAGCTCTGGTTTGAGCATTGGTTAAGGGAAAATATGCAAACTACTACTACCAAAAAGCATTCTCTCCAAATTTTCTTTCCACTAAAAAAAAAAAAAACAACAAAAAACCCTCAAATAGTCCAAGGAATTTGTTTAAAGATACACGGAATGAAGATGAAATGCTGTCCGCTTAAGTCACATATTGTGTTTGGATATTGAGTTCATAGCTCTTTAAACATGTTCTTGGCTAAAAGATTCAAGATTCGAGCTAAGGATTGAAGAAGACGGGACGTAGGTACTGGTATGCACAGAAACACGCGCTTGCTGGTTGTTTGAGCACCGATGAGATCCAGACATTTTGTCACAAGCTTTGCTCTGGATGGGATTTACTCATGCATTGAAAGCAGAAGATACTAAAATTCAACCAACAAAGCTTTTTACCCATTTATTTTAAATTTTGCTTCACTCGGTCGCTGCCACGAAGTTCCAGTGAGGATACGTTCTAACAAGGCAACACAGAGTCACTCACTCCTACCGCCATGTTTAGTTCGTGCGTTAGAGCTCAACCATCAGTAAGATGCTCTTTTAAATGAAGGGGATGATCATCAAGAGCATCATCTCTGAAGCCAGTCACATCACAAATGCTACACAAAAGCCTCATATAGGAATCGGTAACCTTGCCAATGCCAACTTCACAGTTTAACAACAAATACATGAAAAAAATGTTCAACATCTCTAGTAATTAGAAAAATGCAAAGATTTCATCTCACTCCAGTCAGAATGGCAGTTATCAAGAATACAAACAACAATAAGTGTTGGTGAGGATGTGGGGGAAAAGGCACACTCATACATTGCTGGTGGGACTGCAAATTGGTGCAACCACTCTGGAAAGCAGTATGGAGATTCCTTAGAAAACTTGGAATGGAACCACCATTTGACCCAGCTATCCCACTCCCCAGTCTATACCCAAAGGACTTAAAAACAGCATACTACAGTGACGCAGCCACTTCAATGTTTATAGCAGCTCAATTCACAGTGGTAAACAGTGGAGCCAACCTAGATGCCCTTCGATAGATGAATGGATAAAGAAACTGTGGTACATATACACAATGGAATATTAATTACTCCACTATATAAGAGAATAAAATTATGGCATTTGCAGGTAAATGGATGGAGTTGGAGAACATCATGCTAAGCGAAGTAAGTCAATCCCCCAAACCCAAAGACTGAATAATGTTCTGTCTGATAAATGGATGCTTATCCATAATGTAGGGGGCATGAGAAGAATGGAGGAACTTTGAATGGGCAAAGGGGAAGGAGGGGAGGGGAGGGAGTATGGGGGCAGGCAGGATGGTGGAATGAGCTGGACATCATTATACTAGGTACATGTATGACTGCACATATGTTGTGACTCTACATTGTGTACAACCAAAAAAAGTTGTGCTCCATTTGTGTGCAGTGAATCAAAATGCATTCTGATGTCATATATACCTAAATAGAATAAATAAATAACAAAAAATGAAGGGGATAGGTGCATGGAAATGTGCTCACTCCACCTAGATCCTATAGCTCAGGTTGAAAAGACCTCATTATTCCTTTTCACATAATAAAAAACCCTGTTTTTTTCTTCACCTCACTCTCACAGGAACTTTTGGCATGATTTAAACTTTCAGTTTATTTTGTTGTTTTATTACATAGTATTTTTAAAAATAGGCTGATAATGATTGGAAAGAGAGTAGTTGGAGTAAGTTATAAATTTATTATTAAAAATTTACTAATAACTAATGGATGCTACTTACATCTAGATTTGGATTAATGCCAGAACAAGGAATATTGAAAAATGATACTTTGATTATGGACTCAATTTCCTGGCCCATCCTTTATTTCTCTCCCTTGTTTTAACACCTTCTTCATTTAGATGTGACAAATCCTTTGGCACTTAAGTCTTAGAGGGTTGGGAGGAGTATATTATTCAATCACCAAAGTGTGTGAATAGATCATAAAATCTGTTTATTAAGTGTGGTGATGGACCAGAATGGAGGCCAGAATTCGTGTGCCAGTGCCAACAGCTTTCTTGTCCAGGAGCACGTCTGAGTACTTGCCAACCTTTTAGAACTGAATGCTGATCTTCATGACTGACTTGAAAAGGTGGCTTTCATATCTGGAGAGCAAGATAAATGCTTTCTGATGAGGTACATGTCACAGGGGCACGGATTGGCTGACTCCTGTGGGTGCCCAGTCCATCAGCACTGGCTGCCCTTGCTGGGGCAGCAGCACTCAGCGTGTGGCCACCAGTCCAGCAGCATCAGCGTCACCTGGGGACTCCTTAGAAAGCAGATTCCTGGCCCTACCCTAGACCTATTGAATCAGATACTGAGGGTGCTTGAATTTTAGTGACCACTGTGCATGCTGGACGCTCTACTTTAGAAGTTTAAGTGTATTGCGCTTTTGTAATATTTTTGAAGGATATTCTTTAAGAGGAACAAGCCGTGGTGCATGTTTCAGTCAGCTTTTTCATCACTGTGACCAGCAGACCTGACAAGAACAACTCAGAGGAAGAAAAGCTTATTTGGCTCACAGTTTCAGAGGTTCAGTCCACAGTCAGCGGACTCCATAGCTCTAGACCTGAGATGAGGCAGAACATCATGGCGGAAGACCATGGCCCAGGAAAGCAGCTCAAGACCTGACAACAGGGAAGCAGAGAGAGAAAGAGAGCTCTGTTCACCAGGGACAAAATATAAACCCCAAAGTCATACCCCCAGTGACCTCCAGCCACACCCTACTGCTTACAGTTATCATTCAGTTAATTCATTAGTAGGTTAATCCATTGATTAGGTTATACCTCTCATAATAATTTCACCTCTGAGAATTCTTGCGTTGTCTCACACACGAACTTTTGGGATACAACTAATATCTAAACCATAACTGTATACTCTCCATTAACAATTTCCTGGTACAAACTAACTGGTTGAGTTCTTAACAGTGTGTTTTGCACAGTGCTAACCTCTTAAGGTTATCTGAACCAGCTTTTACTAACATATACTACCACCCTGCCCATTTTAGAGATGGGAACACTGGGGCTTTAAGAAGCCAGTAAGTTGCTGAAAGCTTTCCAGCTGATAATGTGGAATGGGATTGAAGTCCAGGCTCTGAAATTGGCGTTTGTCATTGCTCTATCAGGCTTATTGTTATCAAATAATGGTAGCATAGTCGAAGCTCCTAATAAGCAGGCACTGATAAACCTACTGTATTTCCTTTTACACCTTGCTTTTTCCAACTGGAATCTAAGATGGATAATTATAGTCTGGTACTGCATTAGATTTCCTTTTCATTGGTACTAGTGCTAGTGTTCAAATTGACACCCCCCCCAACAAAGTTGGATCGGGTAATAACCTTAAATGGTGCCACCCGTGGAATTTCACTTTGGCACCACATTTGGAGCAAATATCCATACAAGGCAGATAATTTATTTCTTTGAAAACAGCAACCCACGTGGACTCAGCAGCTCAGCGGAAGATGGAATAGAAGACGGAGAATGACAATTCTGTGGAAGCAGGGAGCTTGGACATGGGACAGAATGGAGGGGATAACGCCTAGACTCTGAGGAGTCAGGGCGACAGGCGCAGCCTCCTTGTTAGAAGGAGGAATCCACGACTGGAGTTCCCAGCTGGCAACTCTCAGGTGAACCATGTCAGCATGTATTTTAAACCTTAGACCCTGATATTTGGTTGGTGGCTGGAGTGTGAGAAGACTCTAGAATGAGAGGCCTTAGTGGATCAGGAAGCACGCCCTCGGGGACATGCAGGAGGCGGTGCGAGATCCCTGCATCCTCTGCTGTACCCGCCCCGACTTCATGTTTAGAATCAACTCTGCTCCACAGAGTTTCCGCGTCCTTGGGATTTCTCTGTAAGGCTGTTTGTCCTCTATTTGTCACTTGTCAGTGACTGGCAGTGATGCTGGAATTCAGAAGGGGAAAAATATCCAATTATATCTGGGGGCACTTCAGGTCTGTAATGAGCAGCAGAGCCGGGCTACTCGCAGCTATAATGAAGCTGTCCTCTGCCATCAGCAGCTTGGCTTGGGGAACCTCTTTGGATACCTCTGCTAGGTCAGCTCCTCGATTGCACATTTAAAGCACAGGACCCTACGGGGCACAAGTAAAGGCTTTGAACGATTGACTGTAATCTTCTTTTTAATGTCGTATTTTCCCCAGGATAACACCTAATTGCTTTGTAAATGGTCCTGGTTTTCGCCTTTGACAATCTTGCATGGAAGGCAATTATAGACATTTTTTTTAAATGTGTAGAATACTTTCTTAGGTCTGTCTCTTCAGTTTTTATTTGTGCTCCCCCATCATAAAACTCGAACAGCTTGCAGTTATTTACTCCTTGTCATCTTCCACATTACGTCTTTCATTCTCACCTTCTCTGATGAAGAGGCAGGTTACCAGGTAACCCCAGCGGTGGCACTAATGTGGCTGGCTGGCAAGGTGTAAAAGAGAAGGTGCCCCCTTTCAGTGCGATTGATGGAACTCAACACTCAGATCTCTGCTTCCAAGACTGAACAGCAACCTTGGGTAGAATTTGGGAGCTGCAAAGACAGGTTCTTCTGGGGAGAAAGAGCAAGATGTCAGGGTGACCTTCCTGGGAGCTATTAATTCTTAGTTGCTGTTCAAATTTCACAACTGGAGTTTCTCCTAAAATGCAAAGCCCACCTTCCTTCTCAGCAGCACCTGGACCTGTCGCCCTGTTGTTGAGAGTGGGCTCTGCTCATCACATCCAAAAGCAGATTGCTTTTCTTTGAGGTCTCAGCCTGCCTACCCCTTCCAGGGCACTCTCCCTATTTTTTCATAATGTCCCTATTTGCCCTTCCAGCTGCTCAGCCTCCTTCCTGTTCTTTTCCTTCTCGAATCTTACTCCACCTACGTTGGCGTGTCTACCCGCCTGTGAGCCTCTTTTCCATTATGTGAAGAGTGCATGGAAAGGGGACTTGGGATCCTTTCTTTGGTAATTAAAAAAAAATCTCCGAGACTCTGCAAGTCATATTTCTTTGCCTGTCCGTAATGCTCATTCACAGTAAGGGGGTGGGGTTGGGAAGAACGGAGTTACTTTAGATGAGGTAGAGGAGAGTGAAGGGAGGGGAGGAAGAGTAGATTGAAACAGACATTATTACTTTTTTTACACATGACTGCATGACCACTGTGATTATACAACGTGTACAATCAGAAAAATGAGAAATTATACCCCATTTATGTATGATATATCAAAGTGCATAAATGCATTCTACTGTCATGTATAACTAATTAAAACAAAAAAATTTTAAATGTAATTATAATGTGAAACAATATTTATCCTCTTTCTGTTACTCTTTTGGGTGACTGAATAGCACCGTGTGTATTTGTGACCTTCAAAGGTAAAAAACGCGATTGCTCTCTCTCCAGAATCTCCATGACAGTGGATGTACTCTTTCATTAGTTTTGCTTGATTTTCTTTCTGTATGTTGTTTTCATTTCAACAGTCAGGAAAAGTAGCTTTGAAAATTTGTTGAAGAATTATTCTGGATTTCAATATCTCTTTTTAGTCACCAAGCTGAAACCTATATTCTTTTCCCCAGTAATATAAGGTTAAGGCAATTTTGGCTAGATATATTCTCATACTTTCATTTGCATGTCAGGATGTTTGGGGAAATCCAGGAGCCTGCAAATTGCACTGGGCTCTTGAGCAGGCTGTGCCTCTAGCCAGGTGCCTGGCCTTGTCCTGTCACACACGGCCATGAGCCTGCTCCTTCGATCATGCCCTGAAGGAGTCCCATGGGTACTTTTAAAATTATCTCAGACCTCAGGTCTTGGTCCCTTGTTACATGTCCCACAAGGACAGAAGCACGAATAGGCCACAGGTGATGGTGTGATGGTAGTGCTGAGCTCTTGGCAGAGTCTGTGGTTTAAGCACACATTTCCCTTCATGGTGCCCAGGCCAGGCCAGCGCGCTATGGTCAAAGTGTGGAGGCAAATGGGTTTGAGGTATGTACAGGATTTCCATTGGTCAATGACATGAGTTTGTCAGAAAGCTCATCTTCTATGGCAAGACCCCTGAAATAGTGTCATTGTTCAATGACGTCAGTTGGATTATCTTTCCAGTTATTTCAGTAAAATTTTTATTGTTTATAAACAAAATGCTACTGGAGTATATTGCCTTATTTTGTCAACATTGTATTACTATTAAAACTCTTAAAAATATTCACATAATGATATAAAATTTACCATTAAGACTCATTTTAGTTCATTTTCAAAATTTTTTTTTTTTGTTACTCAGTGGCTTCGTTTCATTAGATACTTGCTACGTGCCAGTTGCTTTAGGTGTGTGAGATCAGTCAATATTCACTGTAGTGCTCTCAAGCATTATGATTATTGCCATTTTACAGATCTGGCAGCTAAATATTAGAAGTAAGGTGTCTAAAGTCAGCGACTAATAAATGAGGGATCCAGGATTCATCCCAGGGCAGCAGATCCTTGGCACCTGGTGCACAGTGTGAATCTGTACTGCAGGGGAAACAAAGTCTGCTGCTAGTGTTTGGGCTTTAGATGTCCTTCAAAGACCCGCATGTCAAAGGCTTGGTCCCCAAGGGGGAGATGTTGGGAGGTGGTGAGACGTTTCAGTAGTGGGGCTCAGTGGGAGGGCTTCAGGTCACGGGTACGTGCCGCAGGGATCTGGGAGCTCAGTCCTCTCCTTGCTCTCTCTCCTCCATGGTTTGGAAGGTGAAAATCTGGCTCCACCACATAATATAGTTGCTGTGCTGCCACAGGCCCCCAAACAGGGGGGCCAACCAATCCTAGACTAGAGTCTCTAAAATGGTATTTTGACAGAAAGCTTCTCATAGTTGTGACCAAAATAGCGACATAAACAATTTCGAGGAGGAGAGATTTATTTTGGCTCAGAGTTTCAGAGCTTTCCTTCTGTGGTGAGCCACTGCCATTGGCTCTGGGACTGAGTGGAGGAGAAGGGGCGTGCTGGAGGAAAGCTGCCCAGCTCGTGGGAGCTAGGAAGCAGGTAGGGAGGGACCAGGGACAAGATATAGTCCCCAAGGGCATGGTTCCAAAGCCCTGCTTCCTCCAATGAGGTCCCACCTCTCAGTAGTTCATCTAACTATCCATGGACCCATGGATTAATTCATGGATGTGGTCAGACCCCCCACAATCCAATCACTTCCCCAGGGTCCCACCTCTGAACACATGAGGCTTTGAGGAACATTCCAGTTCCAAACCTTAACACCGGCTGACACAGCTCTTATCTAGGTAAGTTGTGTTAGAACCTCTTCACTTTTAGTGATACTATCTGAAATAGTTGCATAATAAAGAACATTTGACTTTATCTAAGTCATTTGATTTCTTTCAGTCTTGGTGGATTTTATATTTATAAATGGGTGACATATCAATAATAATTTTTAATTCAAGGTATGCTGTGGAGATTGAAATAACGAGCATGGAAATGTCTCGGAATGTGGGACAGTCATGTACCTCACCTTCAAGCAGGAATCCCACACCAGTGGCTTTTAAATGGCTCTGAGCCTGAGACACTTCAGCAAGAAACATGGAGGCGGCTAAAATCAATTTTTTTCCTCTTGCGTTAATTATATTTCCCCTTGATTTCTAGGTTTCAATTTGAAAGTATATACTCACAAGTGAAAAAGAGTCCATTTCTAAAAGAAATTTAAACAAGTCATGAACTGAAGTGTCAAAGTCAGTTAGTTGTGTTACTGAGGATTCATGTAACAAACATTTCCAAGTTAATGTGTGTGCGACAAGTCCTCACTGTACTGGGGCCACAACAAGGAGGGTCTTCAGCTCCTATGGAGCTACTTGTGACTGCCTGCCATCACATCTACTGAGGATCTGAACAGATTTGACCAAGGTTGATCAGCTGATGAGAGGCAGAGCTAGAATCAGCTACAACCAGCCCCATGTCCCCCATTCTTTTTAATAAAATAGCAGCTGGCTTGACACCACAGATCCCAGGTGAACAGACGTCAGTGCTCTGTGCTCCGAAGGCCTCAAGCTGCTGTTCGTGTGTGAGGAGTAGATTCTGGCGTTCCTAGTGGCTCATCTGGGGTGTGACAAGCCTATGCTCACTCTCCCTCCTGGTCCTTATTCCGCAGCACTATTCTGACCTCACAGGTGCTTTCTATATTTCTTGGCCACTGGGTACATTATTTGAAGTTTATTTACACTTACCTGCATTTTCCATTTTCTGAGCTCACATAGAGCACATAATACTATAAACCCTCTGCTGCTGCTTGGCATTTGAGTGCCTTATTACTTATTTGTGGCCCCCACCAATGTAATCTGCAAATCCTGCTCTCCATACGAACTCATTTGTATGCATAATTAAAATACAGGGTTCCTACAGTACTGATCCTTGTCGTATGTCTTACTGGTAGTATCTTTCCCACATGGTGAATATTTTGCCTTTATTTACTGACTTTGATCCTAGGAGGAGAGGGCCCAGAGCAGGCTCAGGGATGGTCCAGATGCCTAACACAGTCTCTCAAAGTGCTAAAGAATCATGACTTTCTCAGCAGTTACTCATTTGCTGAGTGAATTCTGACATATGCTCCTCTTTATTGGAAAAAAGCTCTTACATTGCATTAAAATATATTGGTGGCACATGGATGGGGGAGCTGTTCGTCTCCTCTAGAAGTCCTCTTGAGTGTGTTGTCACCGTGTGCCCAGGCGCTCCCTGCTCTCCTCTCTAATGCCATGTAGGACCCGTTCCTCGATAAAGGATTTTGCACCAGACAACAAACACTGCATTTTTAGTGGCTGTGAAGCTGTTAACTGGAGGCCTGATTGCATGGGGACCTTGGGTGAATTAACTCTCATAGACATCTGGCAAATTGATTCCCAGACAGCCATTGCATGGCTGGGAAACTCTGATGTTTGAAACTTTCTGCTGGTTGGATTGGAGTATTTAACAGTTGGAGCTAATGGGGCTGTCCTCATTTTTAAGCAAAACTGTCCATGAGGAGCTGTTGACAGGCACCCCCATACCCACTCCAGCATTCCCGAACTTCCGAAACTTCTCTCCCAGTCACAGGTGTTTAACGGACATCACACCTGACATTTCCTAATTGGGTAAGAAGTTTCATCATGCCTGTGCCTTGGGGTCGGTAATACAGTGATTTAAATGAATGCTGATGTGACTTGGCATGGATTTCCCATGTGGAGGGATGAGGAGGAGGGCGCTGTGGGTAGGGACAGAGACCAGCGGGTCGAGATGGGGGCAAGGTACGCCCAGCACATTGTGGGATAGATTTACCTGGGTGTAGACTTGGTCACCAGGGGACTTTAAGGCTCCCCAGCATATCACTGCTCAGATTTAACCCTCTACCTTTTACCCTCACTCTGAAAGCCCTCAGGCCAGCCTACTGGGAGCAAATTTCCCCAGGGACTCTGGTCTCCAAGAGGCAAGTATGTAAAACAAAGCATGAGGATTAAAAGATAGATGAGGCTTCTTTTCTCTCCAGCACCTCCCCCACCCCAGTTTTGTTCCCTGAAAACAGCCTAGCCATGTGATCCATCTTTGAATGTCTGGGAGCAAGAGATATTAATTTCACAGTCAACACAGAGTCAGTGAACCTTTCTGAAATATCAACCTGCTTTTTATCAACACCATCGGTTTTACTTAGGGGTTATCATCCTCCAGACTTTTCTTGAGGTAGTACTTTGTCTTTTAATGGAAAGGGATTCAGTTCACTCCTGAAATTTCTCCCAAAAGTGCCAAGGCCTCAAACAGAGAGAACAAGTCAACTCAGAAAACAAGCAACTTGCCAAATAGATGAGAGTATTAAAAATATAGCTTATTTGACCTTTTAAAAGACCGTGTCATGGGCAATAGTCTTACCCAGGGCTTTTGCTGAGCTAGTGCGTATCTGTAGGTCTATACCAGCAGTTAAAAATGTTTCCAGACTACATCGTCTTTTTCGCTAATTTATTTTAAAATATAAATACAATAAAATTCACTCTTTTTTGTATAGTTCTGTGAATTTTGAAAAACACATGCTGTTGTGTAACGATCTCCACAATCAAGATGAAGGGCAGTTCGCCACTCTGAAAACTCCCTCTGTGGCCACACCTCTGCTGGCTTTTAACCCTGGCAACCACTGATCCCTTCTCAGTCCTTGAGGTCTTACCTTCTTCAGAAAGCAATATAAATGGAATGGCACTGGGTGAACCTTTGAGTTCAGCCCCTTTAACTTGGCACAATGCATTTAAAATTTACCTGTGCGGTTGACTGCATCAGTAATATGTTTCTTTTTTAACACCCAATAATATTTTAATTTTTATCTCTGTTCACTCATTCACTCATAGGGCATTTGGACTATTTCTACTTTCTGGTGATTATGAATTAACTTTCTACAAACATTCCTATCCAGGGTTTTCGGGTTGACATAGTGGCGGAATGATGAGTCAACTCGTTAAGAATGTTTTAACTTCTAAGCAGACTTTTCCCGATGTTGTTGAACAATTTTGCACTCCCACCAGCCATGTGAGAGAGATCCAGTTACTCTGCATTAATGGTAGCACTTGTTGTCAGAATTTTTTTAAAAAATTAGCTATTCTAAAAGTATGTAGTGGTAGCTTACAGTGGTTTTGATGTGTATTTCCTTAAAGACTATTGATGTGAGAAGATCTTCACATCCTTAGAGCCATCCAGTTCTTTTCTTAGGTAAAATAGCTGTACAAATCTTGGGTCATTTTAAATAATTGGGTTGCTTTTTTTCTTTGAGTTTTGAAGAGCTTTCAGGGTGCAATTCCTTCATTAGATGTGCACTTTAAAAATATTCCTTCTGTTCTATAGCTTTAGAAAGCATTCTAATGGTGTCTTTCACAGAATGAAAATTT
The DNA here is from genome assembly GCA_004024805.1 of Geosciurus inauris. Taxonomy (NCBI): domain Eukaryota; kingdom Metazoa; phylum Chordata; class Mammalia; order Rodentia; family Sciuridae; genus Geosciurus; species Geosciurus inauris. The sequence continues at coordinate 26,279 of PVHX01010884.1, forward strand.
TTAATTTTGGTGAAATGCACTTCATCATTTTTATCTATAGATCATGCTTTGGTTGTCAGATATAGAGCTCTTCGACCTACCCAAGGTTGCAAAGTTCCTCCCATTATTTCTCTCTGAAGATTTCAAGTGCCAAGACTTTGCATTGGAGACTGTGGTCTGACTAATTTTTGTGTAACGAGTGAGGTGCAGCCGGGATGGGTTTGCCATGGATGTGCAGTTCTTCTAGCAGCAATTGTTGAGAGTACTCATTTCCTCGTTTAGTGTCCTCTGTGCCCAAATCAAAATCAACGGAGCACAATTTTGTGTATCTTGTTCTGAACTTTTTACTCCTGTCCACTGTTTATCTCCTGATTGGCCAAAATCACTGTCTTGACCACTACAGCTTTACGGTGCATCTCACAGTGGGTAGGCTACTGTGAGTCTTCCAATGTGGCCACCCCTCAAAATTATTTTATGTAAGCTCCTTTGGTTTCAGTATAAATTTCAGAGTCAGTTTGTCAATATCTGCAAAAAATCTTGCTGGAGTTTTGATTTGGATTGTATTGGATCTGTACGTAAAGCAGGGAGCCTGGATAATAATGGTTCTTCCAACCCAGGAAAGTCCCATAGCTCCCTTTTATTGACATCTGTGCTTTCTTTCATCAGCATTAGGTGGTTTCAGCACACAGATCCTGCGTGTATTTTTTTAGATTTCTTTCCAAGCAGATCATTTTTGGGATGAGGGTGCTATCTTTTTTTTTTTTTTATAACAGGAAATGCTAATATTTATTATCTCTGACTTTCAGAATTTTCTGATTGTGGCTATTATTATTATTTTTTAATTTTTAAATATTTATTTATGTAATTATTTTAATTAGATTTACATGATAGCAGAATGCGTTTTGATTCACTGCACACAAATGGAGCACAATTTTTCACTTCTCTGGTTGTCCACAGTATAGAGTCACACCATCTGTGCAGTCACACGTGAACCTAGGGCACTGTTGTCCATCACATTCCACCATCTTTCCTGCCCCGTGTCCCATCCTCTCCCTTCCCTCCCCTTTCTCCATTCTTCCTCCATTCTTCCCATGCCCCCTCCCCCATTATGGATCAGCATCCACTTATCAGAGAGGACAATCGGCTTTGATTTTTTGGGATTGGCTCACTTCTCTTTGTGGCTATTATTTTTAACCCATTTCACTGATGATCTTATGGTCAGAGCCTTCAAGGAACTTCTAAGTTCACAGCCTTTCCCTCTGAGGCCATCATCATTTTCTTCCTCCTATGTATAGACGCATGATCGACATACAAAACTCTATGCATATTTGATGTATACATCTTGGTGATTGTGGAGAGAAGTCTACACCCACGAGAGTCAGCATTGCAACCTATGCCACAGACATATCCCTCCTCTCCAAAAAGTTTCTCTCACTCTCATTGTTATTATTATGGTTATTATTATTTTTTGTGATAAGAACACTTAAAATAAATGTCCCCTCTTAAATATTTGTTTTTTCAGTATGCAATGTGGCATTGCTAACGGTGGGCACCATTCTGTATCAGCGACCTGAGAATTGTTCACCTTTATCACTGACCCCACTTCCTTTATGGCCTTCCCCTTCCTGGTTCTCCCAGCCCCTGGCAGCCACCCTTCCACTCTCTGCTTCCATGAGCTTGTCTTAGGTCATCTCATGGGTGTTACTGTGCAGTGCTTGTCCTTCTGGGTCTGGCCTGTGCACTTGGCATAACAATTTTCGAGTTCATGACTGCCATTGAGATGGGAGGATTTTCTTCTGAGACGGTGGGTAGTATTCCATCTTTTGTGTGTCTTCCTTCCTGAGCTGACGGACATTCAAGTGGCTTCTGTGTGTAGCTTATTGTGAATAGTACTGCCGTGAACATGGACTAGCAATATTTCCTTGAAATCCTGATTTCATTTCCTTTGGATATTTCAATATTCAATATTTCAATTTCCCCAAAGTGGAATTGCAGAACCATTTTGTAAAGTGTGAACCAATTCAGAGAAATCAGTCTTCCCTTGTTTTGGTGGAAAGATCCTGAAACAAAATATCTTCACACATCTTAAAGCAGGAAGGAATACAAAGAGAGAGAGAGAGAGAGAGAATATATGCTTTTGTGCTTTGGGTCTGGATAATTGAATTGCAATAGATCATAATAGGTGATTCCAGTGAACCAACACACCCTTGGGTCCCTCCATCCCTGGGGGTGGTGCTCACACAGGATGAACTGCTATAATCTGGAGGCCTAGGACAGCGGACAGTTTTAAAAATACCAATCCATGAAACAAGACAAAAGGAGAAAGACGAGTTCTTTGAAACCAGACACAGTTCATTACAAGGAAACAGAAATGAATATCTGGCCCAGTCCCCCTCTCGTCTTCCTCTCCTTGCTCCCTCTAAATTCACTATGACATAAGCACTACCCCTACAGAAAACAAAAGCCCTGTGGCACTTATGATTCCCAGAAGATAAGATGCTCTGTAAGATACAGATGCTCTATCACCCGGCCATTCTGCAAATAACTAGGTGTGTGCGCATGCACATCACGATACAGACACACATACATCAACTTTGATGGCACCGCTGCTCCAGTAACCCTGATCCCAAGGCCCCTCAATGGAAGAATGCATAAAAAATTATGCTGTATTCACACAGAATATTGCAGAGAGTAAATGAGCGAATCCCAGGCACACACAACAAACTGTTTTTGTCTTGCAAATATAATGTGGATAAAAAAAAAAACCTATTGTATTGAGAATACAATAATAACTCGCTCATGGGCAGTTCTAAAACCTCACCAAACCACCTTGTTCTGGGGTGCCTTCCCACTGAGGTGGTGAGATCACAAAGAACAGCAGTGAAGTGATTCTTTCATAAGCAGAGGAGGGATGCGAGGTTTGCATCTGGAAAGCCACATGGCTGGGACTTTCCCCAGCTGCCTGCATGCTTCTTCTTGACTGGCTGTGGCTTATGGATACATTAATGTCTATTGCCAAACAACAAATTATTCCAACTTTTAGTGGTTTAAAACAATATGAATTTATTTTCTTATGGTTTGTGTGGGTGAATCAAAAATCTGGGCTTAGCTTAATTGAGTCTTTTGCTCTAGTGTCTTCTGTAGGTTTTGATCAAGGTGCTGAGGTCTCTCGCAAAGATGAAATTGGGTGTTGGCTGGAGACGCAGTTATCTCAACTGGGGCCAGGTCTGCTTCCAGGTTTGTTTGGTGGCTGTGGAGAGGATTCGGTTCCTTGGTGGCTCTTGTTTCAGATGCCACACTCAGGTGGCTCCATCCATCAAAGTCAGCATGTACGAAGAGCTGGAGAGACAATACCGGCAGAAGTCAATCTCTGTAATCTACTTCCAGACTGGCAGCTCATGGAGTCTGCTGTTGTCTACATGAGAGGTGAGCTGGGAGGCCCAGCCCACGCTGAAGCAGAGGGGATCACACAGCTGTGAACCCCAGGAGATGGGATCATTGGAGCCATGTAGAAAAGCTGCCTGTCACACTGGGTGCTGGCTTCATGCTTGAGATTCTTTCGTGTCTTATGCATTTTTTGGTATTTTATTGGAAATAATGATGTTAAAGGAAATATCAGGGACAAGGTGTCACAGAACCTCAAATGTACCCTTTCTTGGGAACACATTATCCCCTGTCCTCAACTAGCACAAATGGTGTCCGATACACAAGGCATCACAAATCATTTGCTGAATAAATGAATGCCCTGAATTTAAGGACCCAGGAGAACAGACAGCGAACCAGCCACTAAATTGTTCTAGTGGCGATAAAATCCGAAAAATAAGACTGTGGGAAATGTATTTGTACAAACATGTTTCACTAAGGAGAAAAGATGTGTGCTAAAATGTCAGGAGGAAAAAAGTGGCAAAAGGAAGAGAAGGAGCAGACATCCATGGAGAGAGATTCAGGATGGGCGGAATTGGGGTACCACATTGGGGACGTCTCCAACAGTCTGGTTTTAAGTAACTTCTGAAAGGTGTCTCCCATTAGCCTTGGGTTATTAATTCATGATCTAGTTTACTTTATCCCTACGGGTTTAGTTCTGGGAGCAAGTTCTGGCTTAGAGATTTGCAACCTCAGAAATCTGGCTTCAAACTGCTTGCCTCCGCCATCTTGGACTCAGTGCAAATGAGGTGTGCACGAAAGTGTTTCTCAGAGCACTGGAATTCAAGGAAATGATCCAAGCTCACTGTCAGGCCATGAAATGATCCAAGCTCACTGTCAGGTTATGAAGCAAGGGGCTCAGAGGACAGGTTGACCTGGCATGAGTTGCAGAGCAGGCGAGAGAAAGGCGCTTAGAAGTGTCCATGCCAATGCTTAGGAAATGGGGTACTTGTGACTGTCCTGGACTCAGAGAAAACTGGGAGATGTTTCAGGGGTCTTGTCCACTGCTTCTGAGACTCTGAGCTTTGTGAAGGAGCAGCTAGCACACAAGGAGAGCCATCCACGCATCTCCAGTGGGAAAGGACTCCGTTTGTAGAGGGGGAGCCTGAATCCCAGGAAGGCTGGGGCGAAGGTCAGTGTTAAGGGGCTGATTTGGATGCACCCTTATCAGCTATGATGTGTTGCATGATTTTAACACTTTATTTTATTTAAGAAGTTATTTGCACAGTATTAGTTTATGTTTGGTATGGATCTTTAATCATCGACCTTAAGCCCTGTCACGGATTATAATGAAGCAGTTTGATAGGTACAAGGGTTTGGGGGAAATGCTTGATGGTCTTGATGACGCTGCCATCCTGAAGGTGTGAACAGTAACACTTTACTGTGGGATCGCAACGGACCACACCACTTTCTGCAGGGAGATCTGTTTCTTCCCAGTGGGATCTGTTCTCAGTTGAATTTCCTTAGCTCTGAATGCAAATTCAAGGCAGGTTAGAACTCAACTACTCCAAACTACTTTTCCATCCCTCACATGTCTTATTATGAGAAATCAATTTCTATATGAAGAGATTAGCTTCTGAACGGGTCTTGATCTCCTGCCTCCACCGGCCCTGACCTCTGCTTCTTTCTGAGATTCACGCGTTTGCCCTCCTGCTCCTGGAGTAGTGTATTTACACCTTTCCAAGCTCAGGTCAAACCACTGGGTGGAAAACCACTCCTCAGATGCATACCTGTAGGACTCCGCTTCCAACAGCTGAGCTCCACTGAAGAGCAGGGACTTCACTCAATGAATTTAAAGGAGCCTCGTAATTCCTGACAACCCAGCAAAGGCCTCCTGGAAACAGACAATGACGTGATTCCTGCCTCAGTTTCCAAGGCCAGCCCGTCACTCTCCTGCCTCTGCTAATCTTCACAGGCTTTTACTTATGGAGAGAAAGTCTAGAAACCGAGTATGAGTTGACTGGAGATTGCAGATCACTTCCCCTGCCCTCTACCCAGACTCCCCATTTCTCACCCGAGTCGTTAATAATGAAATGATGATCATAAAACATAAATAACAACAGAATTTGTGTGCTCGTCATATTCTATAGCTGTCCATCATCCTTTGACTCCATCTAATAAACGTGTCAGATGCCATTAGAGGAGGAGGGATCTCTCTCTCTCTCTCACACACACACATACACGCACACCCCTCTGGTTTATTTTCTGCCCTTTATTCCTCCCTACCAAGGCAAAACCCCTGTGGAGATGGAGAACCTCAGCCTTGGTACACGTTTCAACTCGGTAGATTTAACATCTCAAACAGCATTTCTATTTTGCTCCATCCCAGACCAGACAGTGGAGCGAGGCTGAAAGCAGACCTGTCTGTGCCCAGGGCTGGAGGCGAGGTTGAGGCCACTGAGGAAGTGAAGAGCGTGTGCCTGGTGGGCTCCTGGGGCTTTGGGCTGGCAGCTGCCGTCCTCTTTTGATTGACGGGGTGTTACTCACTGGATGGGTCTCCACATAACTCAATATTTGGTGCATTGTGAGAATCCTGAGGAACAGAAAAAGATTGGGACTTAGGGGCTCAGGTTAGGGGCTTAGGGGAACTTAGAGAATGAAACTTCTGTGGGGACCAGGCTGTGCAAAATGAGACCCAATGGCCTGCTGTAAAGCTGCTCTCTGCAGTTCCTCTTTGGCCTTTCATGGATGGTCTGAGCGATGGACATAGCAGGTGGTGCTGTGTTCTGCATGGGTGGTGATTTGAGCCTGTGGCCACTGGACTCACAGCAGGTGTCTGTTTTCATAGGGTCCTCGAGCACATTCACAAGGGACCCAATCAAATACACAGAGACGGGGATCCCAGCAAACATTATGGTTAGGCTGCATGGTTACATTGTTTCAGCTAAGAGGCAAGAACGGAGCTGACACCTGAGCAGAACTCTGGTGGTTCCGCCTTCCTGGGTAGGCTGCTGGGACTGACCTGGGAGTCCACAGTAGGGGGTAGCTGCCATTGTAGGTGGAGTTGGGTGGACATGGAGACTCCCCTCCAACTAGGTGAACTTCAATGTCATTGCCCCCCTCCCCATTCTGTCAAGGCAGTAATGGAAGCCAAGTTCCACAAAGGTCACAACACAGAAGTTTAATTTTTAATGCCAGACCTAGGTAGGTGACTCAGGCACTCAGCCACTGAGCCACATGCCCAGCCCATTTTTGTATTTTATTTAGAGACAGGGTTGCACTGAGTTGCTTAGGGGCTCGCTAAATTACTGAGGCTGGCTTTGAACTCTCAATCCTCCTGCCTCAGCCTCCCAAACTGCTGGGATTACAGATGTGTGCCACCATGTCCAGCTCTTCTGCCTTTTGAAATGACAAACTGACTTTAAGGCCAAGAGGGGAGACTGAGAAGAACCTGATGCTGAATTCCTATGGCTTGACTCACAGGTCACATCTCCTCCCTGCCCATGAAATCTTGACTTGGTCCTGGATTTGTCACTTAAGCCTGAACTGCTTTTCAGATTTCAGAGGCTAAACTGAAATGGACGAAATGAGACATATTAGAAAAGTATCCATTGCTTATTAAAATTCAAATTTAACTGGGCATTTGTGTTGCACTTTTATTTACTTAATCTGGCAGCCTAGTTGGGTGGGATTATCAATGAACAGAAGGTAAGAGTGGGCAAGATGTTTTGAATAGTTTATTCTTTTGACCTTCCCAAAACCTTCTGATATTTTTTCATTATTTAAGATACCCAAAACAGTTCTTAGGGACTACAGGAAAGAAAGTCCATACCGAAGGTATCAAATGTGAATTAAAGGAAAAAAGGTCTAAACACGGTGCTAGCCCTGCATGTGTTATAAAAGGAAAGCAGTTGGTCTAAGGAGCAGGTTATATGTCCTGAAAAGAGCTGGAGACAGCAGAGTAAACCGAAGCTTTGCAGATAAAGTTGTAGCAAAAGGAAATGCCACTCAGGTCAGGGATGTTTAAAACTAAGAAAGAACTTTAAGGAAAGTAGGGCAGAAACATTAGTCTTGTTAGCTCTGGAGCTGCAAAGTAAAGAAAATCAGAAATTTACTTGACGTAGTTCTCCAGCTGAAAATAATGAGAGTGAAAGAGGAGGATTTCACAGGCTAAGCAAGCAAGTCACTGGAAAGACCAGTCGAAGGGGCCGCTGGTAGAGAACCAAAAATGGCTGCCTATAAGAGATGGAGGCCCCTGGGCCCCTGGGCTGAGTTGACCCCAGTGCATTGCTGGAGTGCCAGAACCTGGAGCTCAGGAGCAAAATGGCCTGTCAGGGAGGTTTGGAACCAGCTAGTGGAGGAAGACTTGACTGGCGCGTTAGCCAGTAAAGAGGGCTGAAGCATCTCCAGCTCCTTTCTCTGGGAGGGGAGAAAGCAGGCGTCGGGAGTTATTTAGCTCTCAGGAAGACAGCTGCAGAATGTTGTTGGTCTGAGGGCTGCCTGCGGGGCATGTCGCTCCAGGCTGGATGGAGGAGCTCTAGCGCTCTGGCTGGAGCTGATGTCAAGGATTGGAATCCAGCCTACATTTGTTGCAGAGTAGGAGGAGCTTTGTCATATGATTTGGGAACAAAAACCCTAGGACACTCTTTTCTTATTTCTTTACTTTTTTGGAGGGCGGGTTACCAGGTATTGAACCTAGGGGCGCTTAACCACTGAGCCACATCTCCAGCTCTTTTTACATTTTATTTAGAGACAGGGTCTTGCTAAATTGCTTAGGGCTTCACTAAGTTGCTAAGGCTGGCTTTGAACTTGCAATCCTCCTGAGCCACTGGGATTACAGGCATGTGCCACTGCACCTGGCTCTTTTTAAAAAAAAAACAAACATTTATATACTGACAAATAAAATTACATGTAATTATAATGTACAATATGCTATCTTGAAATATGTATAAATTGTGGAATTATAAGTATGCATTACCTTGCATACTTATAATTATTTCACAGTGAGAATTAAAATACTTAAAATCTGCTCTCTTAGCAATTTTCAAGGATAGAACACATTGTGACACTCACCCTGTTGTACAACCCATCTCTTGAACTTATTCTTCCTATCTAGCTGTATTTTTTAACCAACATTTCCCCATCTCCTTCCTCCTCTCATACCATTATCCCACTTTCCACCTCTGCAAGGTAAACATTTTTTACTGTGCAGAAGCTCTTTTGTTTGATGAAATCCTAGTGACTGATTATTTCTTTTTTGCCTATATTTTTGGGTTCATCTCCAAAAAAAGCATTGCCCAGACCAAAAGTGATGGAGCTTTTCCTATATGTTCTCTCCTATTAGTTTTACAGTTTTAGGCTCTACATTTAAATATCTGATCCATTTTAAGTTTATTTTTGCATATGTTGTGAGATAAGGGTCTCATTTCATTCATTTGCATGTGCATATCTATTCGTCCCAATACCATTTATTGAAGAGACAGTTCTTTCCCCATTGTATGGTCTTGGCACATTTGTAAAAGATCACTTGACTGTAAATGTGGGAGTTTATTTTAAGACTCTCTCTTCTGTTCCCATGGTCTATCTATTTTTATGTCAGTACCATGCTGCTTTGATGTTTCTAGCTTTGTTTCATATTTTGAAGTCAGGTAATGTAACACATCTAGGTTTGTTCTTTTTGCTCAAGATCGTAGTTTCATATAAATTTTAGCAAACTGTCATTGGTATTTTGATAGGGATTACATTAAATCCTTAGATCACTTTTGTTACTATGGGTATTTTAATAATATTAATTCTTTTTTTTTTTTTTTTGGTACTGGAGATTGAAGTCAGGGGCACTCGACCACTGAGCCACATCTCCAGCCCTATTTTGTGTTTTATGTAGAGACAGGGTCTCACTGAGTTGCTTAGCGCCTCACTGTTGCTGAGGCTGGCTTTGAACTCACGATTCTCCTGTCTCAGCCTCCCTAAGTGCTGGGATTATAGGCTTGTGCCACCATGCCTGGCTTAACATTAATTCTTCTAATCCATGAACATGGGATATCCTTTCGACTGTTTTAATCTCCTTCAATTTCTTTCATAAATAATCTCTAGTTCTTGGTGTATAGGCCTTTCAGTTTCTCATTTAAATTTATTCCTGTTTAATTTTTGTAGCTATTAAAAATGGTATGACTTTCTTTAAAATTTCTTATCGGACAATTTGTGGTCTATTGCCATGGATTTTTTTCATATGTTGATTTTTTATCCTAAAACTTTACTGAGTTCTTTCATTCTTTTTTTTGGTGGAGTCTTTAGGTCCTTCGTCTTCTTTATATAAAAGCACGTTATATGCAAACAGAGATACTTTAACTTTATTTCCAATTTGTATGCTGCTTTTTCCTTCTCTTGCTTACTTTTTCTTGCTATGAATTCCAGTGCTTGTTGAATAAAAGTTATATGACTGGGCATCCTTGAGTTACATCCTTAATGTAAGAGGAAAGCTTTTTATATTTCACCATTAGCTGAAGTTTTGTTATTCAAGTCTTTGCTGTATGGAGGCTCATTCCTTCTACAATTTAATTGTTGAGTTTTCCCATGAAAATGTATTGAATTTCATTAAATGCTTTTTCTGCATCTATTGAGATAATCATATGGGATTTGTGCTTGATCACTGCTAAAAGTTTGATTTTGCTTATCTTTTCAAAAAACCAAACTCGGTTTTGTTGATCTTTTGCAATATTTTTTCTAGTCTCTATTTCATTTGTTTCTTCTCTGATCTTTATGATTTTTTTTCCTTATACTATGTTTGGACTCAGTTATTTCTTTTTTACTGCAGTCCTTTCAGGTTTGTACTGGTTTATGATTAATATTTGACATCTCATCAGTTGAGGATCTTTGTAGGGTTGTCATGGAAAACCAGGAACTCTGTATTAGAACATCAATACCCCTAAAATGGTCAACAGTATGGGTATCACAGTCATTAGGAACTAATCATTGTGTTATTCAGGAAATTCAACTGTGGGGAATACAGCCCTGAGAAAATGGTAGACAAGATCTCCAAATTTTAATAGGAAAAAAAATCCCCGGATTTCCTCAAGCTCATATTCTGCTGATAGAAGTATAAATTAGAATGACCACTTGGGAAACCACTTGTCAGTATTTACTAGGGATAAATGTTAGTGTATGTTATGACTCAAACACACACACACACACACACATACACACACACAATTAAAAATGTACCTATGTTCACCAAAAGACACGAATTGGAGCGTGTATAGCAGTGTTCTTTGTCATAGCTGTGAACTGGAAGCTATTGAAATGTCCACCAACAATAGAATGGATCAATACACAATGAGATGCATGTTTACAACAATGAAAATAAATAATCTTAGTTATGCCACAATATAAATGAATATCACAGCCAGACGCCAAAGAGCACCCTGCTTGATTCTTCATACAAAGCACAAAAGAGGCAACCTATGCTGTCGAAAGCTGAGCTATTTTATTATTTTTTGGCAGCTTATGAAAAAAAGCAGAGAGGCGTCTTCTGCGGTGCCAGCAATAGTGCTAGGCATGTAGGAGGGGTGGGTCTGTGAAAACTCACTGAGCGACTGTGAGGCTTCCAGCATGAATGTTACACTTTCAGTGGGGATGAAAAAGTAGGAGACTTGGTCCAGGCCTAAGATTTTCTGTGCCTAGGTAGGAGACTTGGTCCAGGTAATCCCAGTGTTCTAGGAGGCTGAAGCAGGAGAATCACAAGTTTAAAGACAGCTTCAGAAATTTAAGGAGGCCCTAAGCAACTTAGAGGGAACCTGTCTCAAAAAAAAAAAGTCTGAAAGCTGGAGAGACTGGAACGTTGGTCACCAGAGTAGAAAATGAGGGCAGATCCCAACCTCATACCTGGCCCAGGAAGGGAGGACGGTGGGACAACAGCAAGAAAGAGAAAAGCTAAGCCCACCCCCTTAACAACCCTCGGAGAGAACTAGAACACACTGGGCCATGTCTGAACCAGAGTGTCCTTAACGCAGACCCATCAGGATCAAATCCTGGTAGACAGAAAACCCTGTGGGTGCACAGCCTCTCTGGGGAGCCCACAGCTATGCTGTCACCCCCTTAAATCCACACGGGGTCTTGCACTCTCAGAGAGCAGCAAATGACACCTGAGCTCCCCTCAGTGGGTTCTCTTTAGGATCCAGCAGGACTTTTCCAGCTGGAGGTCAGGGGTGGGAGGCCCACTGAGCTGGCTGGGCCAGGCCAGGTGAAGGTGGCTGGTGGTCAAGAATGTACTCCAGGAAGGTCCCTAAAACATCCTCAGCTCCAACCTGATAGTTGAGCTAGGCACAGAAAACCTCATTGGCTCCTCACTCGATCTGGCCATAACTGGCCCTCTCAAAACCTCTTCCTGTCAAGAAGTATTAGGAATGAAAATCTAAGACATGTTCCTACCACTTCAAGAAGTTCCTGTCTTTTCCTTCTTGTATATTTTCTCTAATTTCATTCCTTATGTCGTCTTTCAGCTCATTGGACATTTTAACTATGAACTTTCTAAATTCTTTCTCTTACATTTCTTCCACTGTGTTGAAGTGTTCTGGGCTGTTCAAGGTGGTTTGTTCCTCACTTTATCACATGGCTTCTATATATACCCAGCTATTGGGATGGTTACTGTTTCTTCTTTTAAGCAAGAGACTACTTAGTGAGCTTCTCTCTCTCATGAGCTCTGGCTTGAATATCCAGGTGTTGACAGTTTAACTCAGTGTGTGGCCTCTCCTGATTCCTGTGTCATCTGCTTTGAAAGATGCTGCTGAAGCCTATTTACTATAATCCCTTCAGTGCTAAGCCATGTACTATTCAACTTTATTAAAAGTGAAAAACTTGTTGATATTGTTCCCTACAGTTCCTCTAATCCAGGCATAAACTTGTAGTAAGGGTCTGGAACTGGTTAAATAATTAGTGATTGAGTATATTACAAGTTCTATAGCATTACATGAGGGCTGAAAGGGGGAAGAACAAAGATTGGGTAAAGAGAAAAAAAGAAAGAAAAGATAGAATGATACAGATGGAAGTAAAAAGAAGAAAAGGTGGATGGGGTATCTCAGGGTAGTGGCAGACAGTGTAAGAGGAAGAACAGGGGTTCAGAGGAGTAAGTATAAACCAAGGACAGGAAGACAAGGACAGGGAGAATAACTCCAGATAATACTTTAAACCTTTAGAAGAAATACATTCACATGGGTTGAAGGTATAGTGTTGGCTATCAGAGGAACAACTACCAATAAGTTAAGAGTATTATATAAAATCAAGGTTGACATTTGAGTTATTATAGCAAACCATGCAAGGATGAAGATAATTCTTGCTGAATCTTGGTTTGGGTTTCATGAGGATTTGGAGCATGTAGAAGGTGCCCATCATTCTTTGCCTGTGGATACCTCCAGAGGTGCTGGGACACAGGAGCCACACCTCTAGTTTCTCTGGCCCTCCTAGTGGCTGGTTCTGGTTTGTTCACTCAGGGGCCTATGGCAAAATGCTTGGAGGTCGTGGTGTTGTGTCTGTTGCTTGTTTCTATTATGTGCAGAGGCTCAAGGTTCAGGCTTTGGGCTGCAGCTGTGATTGTTGAGGGTCACCAGGTACCTGCTTTCCTCAACAGTGTCCCTTTTTGGTGGTGTAGATTCTGGTGGCTGTCAATAAGCTCAGGTCCTGTAGTTGTGATTCTCTGTTGGTGATCTCTTGTGCAGAAATGTCCCCATGGCCTATGTAGCTGACTGAGTACCGTCATTGCTACTGAAGAATGGGACTCAGGCAGTTCACCTGGGTTCTAGTTCCACTGCCCCAGGTTGTGAACAGTGTGGACTGATTCCATGTACTGATTATGACTGAGGCAGGGTCCCTCTAGCATCCAGGGTCCTATTGCTCTGCAGTTGTCGTCACAAGTCGAGCTGGCAGCTGGGTCAGACTGGGGGCTATTGCTTTGAGCTGGGCCCAAGGAAATTTCTGTCCTGAATCACCTCCTGCTGGCTGTGGTGATGATCTGGGCATTTTCTCTTGAAGTGTCCTGAGGACTTGGCCACCTTCTGTCTTGACTTCCACCAACTGCAGCCACGGTGTCCTGGGGGTCCTGTACCTCTGTCCTGCTAGATATCCGGGCAGCTTCCCTCCAACTCAACCTCTCACAGGCACATGAATATGGTGACATCTCTCTAGGTTTTTTGGACTCAGCAACCTCCTTCCATGTCTCCCCTCCAATGTCAGCAGTGACATCAACAATTTTAAGGGTTTTCTTTCCCTTTTCCTGTGCTCAATGTTGAAACTGTCTTGCTGCTCAGGCCTGAGGTCTGGCTTCCATCACCCCAAATCGCAGGTACTGCCTCTGTCTCTGACCTCTCTCTAGCCTTCCTGGCAGCTGGGCTTCAATAAGTGCTTTCTGAGGAGGACATACAATGTTGCACTAACATTTAAATACAGTGAAAAATACTACAGATAACATTAAAAATAATACCAAAGCAAAAGTTAGGTAATATTTGACAGAATGTGTCAATGAGCTAAAATATAACATAAGGAATGAAATTAGAGAAAATATACAAGAAGGAAAAGATCACTTTAATAAAGAGATAAAGACTCCGAAAAAGAACCAAATAGAAATTCTAGAAATGAAAGACTCAATTAATCAAATTAAAATTAAGTGGAAATCATCATCAATACATTAGACCATTTTGAAGAGAAATTTTTTAGGCCTTGAAGACGAAGTATATACTCTTGAAAATAAAGTTGACCACAAAAAAATGCTTAGAGATTATGGCCAGAATTTTTTTTTTTTGTTGTTGTTACTGGAGATTGAACTCAGGGGCACTCAATCACTGAGCCACATCCCCAGTCCTATCTTGTGTTTTATGTAGAGACAGAGTCTCACTGGGTTGCTTAGCACCTCACCGTTGCTGAGGCTGGCTTTCACTTCAGATTCTCCTGTCTCAGCCTCCCAAAGTGCTGGGATGACAGGCATGCGCCATCACGCCCAGTTATGCCCAGAATATTTAATATATCTAGGATAACTTTAAAATATCAAATTTTAAAATAATTGGGGTAGATAAAGGCTCTGAAATACAAATTAAAGGGATGTATAATCTTTTCAATGAAATTATCTTAGAAAGATTTCCAAACCTTAAGAATGAGATGGGAATTCAAACACAAGAGACATATTGGACTACAAATATATAAAATCACAATGGATCCCCTCCAACACACTCTATAATGAAAATGTCTAACGTACAGAATAAGGATAGAATCCTAAAAGGTGTAAAAGAAAAAAAGCAGGTCACAGTTAAAGATAAACTTATTTGATTTTCAACTGATTCCTTAACTCAGACCCTAAAAGTCAAGAAGGCATAGAATAATGTACACCAAGATCTGAAAGAAAATGGATGCCAACCAAGCTGACTATAGCCAGCAAAATTAGGCTTCGGAATTAAAAATGAAATAAAAACCTTCCAGATAAACAAAAGCTAAAAGAATTTATAACCACAAAGCCTGTACTATAAACATACTCAATGAAATATTTCATAAAAAAGAAATAAAAAATAAATACAAAAACTAGCATAGGGATGCATCACGCTAGAGTGGTCAACTAAAGAACCAAATCTGAGTTAAACATCAGAAATCAATCAAAATGGCAGGACATAAAATCATCTCTCTATAATAACCTTGAATGTAAATGGTCTAAATGCTTCAATCAAAAGACATAGATTGGCAGATGGGGTTAAAAAATAAGACCCAACAATATGTTGTTTGCAAGAGACTCACCTTACAGGCAAAGACATCCATAGACTGAAGGTGAAAGGATGAGAAAAGATATGCCACGCAAATTGTACCTGTAAACAAGCAGGAGTAGCCATTTTCATATCAGACAAAGTGGAGTTCATGTCAAAATTTATCAGAAGAGTCGGGCACGGTGGTGCAAGCCTGTAATCCCAGCAGGAGAGGCTGAGACAGGAGAATCATGAGTTCAAAGCCAGCCTCAGCCATGGCAAGGTGCTAAGCAACTCAGTGAGACCCTGTCTCTATATAAAACACAAAATAGGGCTGGGGATATGGCTCAGTGGTTGAGTGCCCCTGAGTTCCATCCCCGGTACCAAAAAAAAAAAAAAATTATCGAAGAGACAAAAAAGATTACATCATACTGATTAAGGGAATCATCCTTCAACAATATATAATGATTGTAAATATTTATGTCCCAAACAATGGTGTGTTTACTATATTAAACAAACACTTTTCAAAATTAAGAGTCAGATAGACTATAAAGCAATAATTTTGGGTAATTTCAACATACCTCTCTCACCACTAGATTGTATTCATTTTTTGCAAGGATAAACAAGATTGATAAACCCCTAGCCAAATTAACCTACATAAAGATACAAAAGACTCAAATAAATAAAGTTAGAGATGAAAAAATAAATATCACCACAGACACTGAAATTCAGAGATCATCAGAAATTATTTTGAAAATTTATACTCCAATAAGTTAGAAAATCTTAAAGATATTGACAAATTCTTAGAGGCAGATGACTTATCCAAATTGAACCATGAAGATATAGAAAACCTAAACAGATCAACATCAAGTAATGAAATTGAAGCAGCTATCAAAATCTTTCCCATAAAGTTCAGTAATGGACATATTCTCAGCTGAGTTCTTCCAGATCTTTAAAGAAGAACTAATACCAATCCTTCCCAAATTAATCCTTGAAATATAAAAAGGGGTTACTGCCAAATTCATTCTATGAAACCAATATTACCCTGATACCAAAACTAGACAAAGATACATCAAGGAAAGAAAATTTCAAACTGATATCCTTTATGAACATAGATGCAAAAATTGTTAATAAAGTATTGGCAAACCACACACAAAAGCACATTCAGAGATAGTGCACCATGATCAAGTGGGCTTCATTCTGGGGACTCAAGGTTGATTCAACATAGGCAAATCAACAAAAGTAATCCACCACATAAATAGAAGGATAAGAGTCACGTGCTTGTCTCCATAGATGCAGAAAAAGCACTTGACAAAGTGCTACACCCGTTCATGTTTATAATATCAGAGAAACTAGGGGTAGAAGGAACTTACCACAACATTCTAAAATCTATATATGACAAACTCAAGGCCAAAATCATACTGAATGGAGAGAAAATGAAAGCATTTTCTTTAAAAACAGGAACCATCACCACCACTCCTATTCAACATAGTCCTCAAAACTGTAGCCCGGGCAATCAGGCAAGAGAAGGAAATGAAAGGGATACAAATAGGAAAAGAAGAGCTCAAATTATCTCTGTTTGCTGATGACATGATCCTATATTTAGAACCCAAAAACTCTACCAGCACACTTCTAGAGCTGATAAACAATTTTAGTAAAGTAGGAGGATAGAAGATCAGATACATAAATCAATCACTTTCCTAGACTCCAATAACAAATCTGCTGAAAAAGAAATTAGGAAAACTATTCCATTCACAATAACCTCAGTAAAATAAAATAAAACACTTGGGAATTAATCTAAAGAAAGATGTCAAGGACTTCTAGAATGAAAACTATGAAACACTGAAGAAAGAAATTGAAGAGTAACTTAGATAATGGAAAGACCTTCTATATTCTTGGATAGGCAGAATTAATATTGTCAAAACGGCCATACTACTAAAAGCATTATATAGGCTCAAGGCAATCCCCATCAAAATTCCAATGACATTTTGTTCACAGAACTAGAAAAGGCAGTTCTGAAATTCATTTGGAAAAGATAAGAGACCCAGACTAACTAAAGCAATCCTGAGCAAAAAGAGTGATGCTGGAGACATCACAATGCTAGACCTGAAATGGTACTACAGAGCTATAGTAATCCAAACAGCACGGCACTGGCACCAAAACAGGCATGAAGACCAATGGAAAACAAGACACAAAGACAAACTCACACAAATGGAGTTGTCTGATACTAGATAAAGGTGCCAATAACATGTTGGAGAAAAGACAGACTTTTAAACAAATTGTGTTGGAAAACTGGAAATTCATATGGAGAAGAAGGAAATTTAACCCTCATCTCTTACCCTGTGCAAAAGTCCAAGTGGATCAAAGACTTGGGAATTAGACCAGATACCCTACACCTACCAAAATAAAATGTAGGCCAAACACTCCAACATGTTGGTCCATGAACTGACTT
This sequence comes from Geosciurus inauris, assembly GCA_004024805.1. Taxonomy (NCBI): domain Eukaryota; kingdom Metazoa; phylum Chordata; class Mammalia; order Rodentia; family Sciuridae; genus Geosciurus; species Geosciurus inauris. Next base: position 43,787 of record PVHX01010884.1, read on the forward strand.
TCTTAACAAGACTCCTATAGCAAAATAAAACCAAAAATCAGTCAATGGGACAACATCAAACTAAAAATCTTCTGCATAGCAAAGGAAACAAGAAAATAAAGGAGCCTAGAGAATGGGAGAAAATCTACTCCACCTGCTCCTCAGGTAGGGCATTAATATCCACAATATATGAAGAACTCAAAAAACTTGAAACAAAAAAATCCCACAAACAAACAAATTAATAAATGGTCAAAAGAACTAGACAGACACTTCTCAAAAGAAGAAATAGGAATGGGTCATAAATATATGAAAAAGTGTTCAACATCTCTAGCAATAAGGAAATGCAAATCAAAACTACGTTGAAATTTTATCTCACTCCAGTCAGAATGGCAATTATCAAAATGCCAATAATAGTAAGTGTTGGTGAAGATGTAGGTGGAAATAAACACTCACACATTATTGGTGGGACTGCAAATTAGCACAATCAATGTGGAGATTTCTCATAAAGCTAGGAATGAAATCACCAGATGACTCAGCTCTCTCACTCCTTGGTATATATACAAAAGTTCTGAAATCACCACACCATAGAGATGGAGCCACATCAATGTTATAGCAGCACAATTCACAACAGCCAACTTGGGAACCAACCAGCTTCCCTTCAACAGATGAATGCATAAAGAAAATGTGGTACATATACACAATGGAGTACTACTCAGTCACAAAGAAGAATGACATTATGGCATTTGCTGGTACATGGATGGAAATGAAGACTGTGGTGCTAGGTGCAATAAGCCAGACTCAGAAAGCCAAAGGTAGAATGTCTTCTCTGATATGTGAGAGCTAGTGCAAAATAAGGAGGAAAAAATAGAAAAAAAAAAAAAGGGAAATGGGGGAGGCAGATCCCATTAAAAAATCCCAAAACCAAAAACAAGGAAGACCGGTGGGCTAGATGAAGGGGACTGAGGAGGAAGGATACGGGAAGAACAGAAAAGGCATCGACCCTCACTTTTCTATGTACATATATGAATATACCACAGTGAATCTCACCTCTGTGTACATCCACAAGACACTAACCAAAAAGAAGAAGAAAAAGAATCTGAAAGTAAATAGCAGAAGAATCAGTAGAGCGGAGGGAAGAGAACAGGAGAGGAGAGGGGAAGTACTGGGGACTGAAGTGGAGCAGATTATATTACACACTTTTTAAATTTTTGTCAAAATGAATCCTATTGTTAGGTTTATCTAAAAAGAAACAATTCGAAAAGCTAAAAAAAAAAGAGGTTCGATTTTCCCTGAAAAAGTGCCTCTCACACATAATATTAAGACTTTCTAAATCATATTTTACCAAAACAGTAGGCTCAGTGTTTGAAGACAGATATGCCTGTAGTATCATTACGATAGTGTTTGGATGTCCTGTGAATGTATAAATATTTAATAAAATTTATACTTCTAGAATAAAAATTTTAAAAGAGGATTCGCAAGAGAGCGTGTTGGAGGTGAAAACGTGGGTAGCTGAGGGAGATGGGATTAGGAAAGGGAGGAAGTAATTGTGGAAGAGACTGCCAATAAACTTCCTTCTCTTCTGGGCTATGATTTACGTATCTGTGCACATCCACACATATGACCAACTCTCTTTCCTGGGCTGTGTTCACAGTGAGTCTAAGTGATCTGAATTTTTTCCTGGTCATGAGTCTAATACTGTAGTCTATTCAGGATATAAAACATTTAGTTCTATGATGACTTTCATCTTTACAGAGGATTTAAGGCAATTTCCTTTAGGAAATGTGAGTGAACTGGAGGACTGGTCTTATGAATAAAGTCAAATGAAGAAACTCAGGGTAAAATACTGGAAATTACTTCTCATGATTTGCTGATAGGAAGAAAAGCCATCTTCTTATCATCATTATCCACTATTCTGAGTAATGGTCAGTTTTACTTCTTCACGCTCTGCATTCTGTTCTGAATCCTCCCCAGCCAGCTGTGCATCACGTTGAGCATGGTCAGGACCAGACCCCTGGATGACGGGCCCCAGCAGCAAGTGGGTCACCTTGCTCTTTGTGTTAGGAGTTGTGGCCTTGTTACTCTCCGAGATTATCTTGATTTTTTTTCTTGTTTATTTTCTGATTCCCTCTGTCTCTAGAATTCAAGTTCAGTAACTTTTTTTTCCTTCAAATTGTTATATAGCTTTAGAACAGTGTCTGGCCTGTGGTTGAAAAGCCATTTATTTAGTGGATGAAGAGGCTGGACTGAACCAGCAGCGCCTTCCTTGCTCTGGGGTCCTGGAGCTTTAACACCACACAGGTGATTCTGGAAGCCCAGAGGGACCCGCGAATTAGCAAAACTGATTCCAGGGAGATGGGCTCTTCCACGGTCTCAGTCAGAATCAGGTCAGAAACCATCAGACAGAAACCCACAGCATTGCGTGCTCACTGCTGTCAGTGGGTGCGGGTCTCCTGGGTGTGATGGATGGAGAAGCTCATGAGAGACGGCAGTGGGGCCCATCAGTGGGGCCCAGCGTCACATTGGCGCATGTTTGGCAAAGAGCACAGGACAGGAGCGCCACTTGGTGCGATTAGTAGCAGCGTGGGTAGGGCTCAGCCTCCAGCCTCAGAAGCTGCGCGCAGACTCAGCAGTCACGAGAGATGAGCCTGAGGGTGTGTGAGCAGCGTCCTTACAGCCAGGCCTGGGGTCTGCAGCCCTTTGTTTTCCTTCCCAGGTAGTCAGCAGCCCGCGGGGACCACTCCTCCTTCCCACTTTTCTCTTGCAGCTGCAGCCATGGAAGCCAAGGGTGAAGAGGAGGTAGAGGAGGTAAAGGAATTTAGATGAGGGCACAGTCCTCAGCTGGATTATCATCTGTCTCTGACCTGGTCCAGGTGTCACGCCAGTCTTGAGCCAATGTCACATGCAGGATTTGGTAAGGGTGCCACCTGCAGATGCCCCTGAGGTGGAGGGAAGGCCATGGAACCGCCTTGAGGGTCCTTCTTTGAGTCAGGCCGAGGCTGGGCCTCTGGGGTTTCCAACATTCATAAAAAAGTTGCTACTTCCAAGTGCCCAATTCATGTCAAGAGATGTGTCTTTGCAACGTCCCATATGGAAGGCACTTTTTTCTCTTGTCACGAACAATAAAGTATAACAAGTATTTGCATAGGATTTCTATTGTTTTAGGTATTATAAGTAATCTAGGGAAGATTTACAGTATCTAGATGGGTGTATGTAGGTTATATGCAAATACTACACCATTTTATCCAAAGACTGGAGCATCCACAGATTTTGATATCCCGGGGGACCTGGAATCAAACCCCAGGAAAAGCTGAGGGTTGAACTACATCAGAATACAGCTCTCTTCTGTAACACTAGACATTAAAGGGATTTACAAAAGATAAACCAATGTCACCCTCCTCATAATTTAAAAAATACCATTTTTTCATAAATATACTTTTTATTAATGCGTAACATATTTAGTGTTGTTATTTTAAACAAATAAACACATATTTAAAATATTTCATTTCCTCAGCTGCATGTAAATTGATATATGCCAACTAAACCAAAGCTCTCTGAAGGTCAACAATATTTTTTGAGAGTATAAAGGCTGCCTGAGACCAGAATGTTTGAGGACAGCTGGTGTTGGGAGCCTTTCATAGGGAAGAGCAGGAAAGGCGGTGGCTCTGGAGTAGGCTGACAGCTCAGAGTGACATCTTTGCACTTAAGCTTTCCTGATTCAGGCTGGGACCTACTCCTGAGTCTGCTCACTGTAGATGCCTCCAACCCAATTCTGTCTTCCAGGAATTTTAATCAATGCCATTCCCTCCCTGGATGTTAGAGTCTGAAGTAGCAACAATAAAGAGGAATTTTGCTTTTTTTTAAAGCAAAATTGCACAAAACCTAGGTGTCAAATGTCCTTGTTCATGTGACCAGGAGAAAGTCTCTGCCAGGCTTTTGGGAATCTTTTTTCCAAGAGTGGGAGTTGTGTTTTTTCTGGAGAGTTGACTCCCAGTGGTTTAGTCTCTGTATATCGGCTGTGGTTCAGCACATTTCAAAAGTGCCAAAGCAGCATATTTTCATCTGTCCATTCCACTTTTTACCATGGAGCAAGGAGCCCCAGGAAACAATAAACACTGCTCCAGATGATCCCAGTGGAAATGTGTGTCTGCTGTCCCTGTCCACTTCAGAGCCTCGTCCCGAGATGCTACTGACTCTGTTCAAACACAGAGGATGTGAGGAGTTGAGATTTCAACAAGAAAGACAACCCTAATTCTTCCTCCTTCTTTCCCTCCTATATTTATTCACTTTCTGGAATATGTCTCATTATCGAGATGCATGTAGGTTTTAAGAATTTTTATGTGATAATAGGATTATAAAACTAAAATTGTTCTTTAGTCCTGGAATGTCGGGGTTTGGATGTGAGGTGTTGCCCAAAAGCTCATGTGTGAGAATGCAGGAAGGATTAGAGGTGCAGTGCTTGGGTTAGGAGAGCCTTAACCGAATCAGTGTATTAAGCCCTTGGTAGGGTGGTGCTGTAGGCAGGGGGTGTGGCTGGAGGAGGGGGCTCCTGGGGGCTTTCCTTTGGGGTTTATATTTTGCCCCTGGTGAGTACAGCTCACTCGCTTGTGCAATCGCACGCGCACTCTGTCCCCCCCACTCCCCTTCTTTCTCTCTCTCTCCCTCTTGTTCTTT
>PVHX01010884.1:48536-67519 GCA_004024805.1 Geosciurus inauris
CTCGCTCTCCTTCTCTCTCTCTCTCTCCCTCTCTGCTTCCTGGTTGCCATAACCTGAGCCATTTCCTCTGCCACGCCCTTCCACCATGGTGTTCTGCCTCACCTTGGGCCCAGAGCTATGGTGTTGGCGGTCTGTGGACTCAGACCTCTGAAACTGGGAATGCCAAATAAACTTCTATTTCTCTAGATTGTTCTTGTCAGGTCTTTTATCACAGCAGCCAAAAAGCTGACTAAAATGTGGGGGTTATGAGTAATTCTGAAAAACGACTGGATGAACTGAAAGATGGAAGAGCAAGGTCATGCTGCACACTGTCAACACACCTTCTGTCCCTCTTCTGTCCCTCTTCTGTCCCACAGGGTCCATACTGTGGCATCACACCTGCTTTTCCTCAGAGCTCGGGCTGGAGGCCCTTTCAGCCATGCAGGGCACAGTGAGGCCTCTGAGTCTGGTGCCCATCACGTGGTCGTGGGGTGACACCCAGCAGGTCTTTTAACATTTTGAGCTGTTTTTATCCTCAGTCATAAACTTGGCGTGATAATGATTTAATAGTGACTATCAACTGTATTAAGTATATTTGAAATAATCTCTCCACTAAAGCATCTGTGGGCTAAACACTTACAACATAGTCTTCTGACCGTCATTTTAAGTGTCCATGTAGCCATTGCTGCTACTGTCACTTTACGTGATAAATTCATCTTCAGGCTAAAAAGAGCAGCTCTCAACTGTGCTGGTCTGTCTGCTCTTGAAGTGGACGCAGATCCTTGAGCAGGAGTGCATCGTGTTCAAGGACTGCCTGCAGAGGCCGGGTGGTGGAGAGCCTCGCACGGCGAGGTTTCACCGCCTCCTGAGAGAGGACAAGACTGGCTGTGAGGAGCTGCGAGGCCAGTTTGTCTTGCTCACTTGGCTCCACGCACTGGCCAGCTGCCTCCAGCATCTTAGCTGTGCCCTTGGTCACTTTGTTACCTGGAGATAACTGCAGTGTGTGTTTTCACGTGCATGCTTTCTCCCATCTAGGAATTAAAAGGAAGAATGGTATCTGGAAAGGACTTGAAGATACCCCCTTTTATTACAATCAGGATTTTGTGGGTTCTTGTCTAGTGGTCTCAGGATAGGAGAGCATTTTTTTTATTAAGTTCGTATTTAAGTGTTTGCCTAATAAATGTCTGCTTGGGTCTGATAATTCCTTCTGAGATGTTCAACACAAATCTAGCTCAACAGGAAGGCACAGGTGTTGGGGGTGGGGACATATCTGGTCACCAGCTGCAGATACCTGGGGCTCTGGCTGCTCAATCACGTTGGAGATTATGGGGGGGGGGGGCAAAATGCTGGCACACTGTTCTGTGGTCCCTGTTCTTAGGACATGGGCTTTAGACAAATGTCTTACTCATGATTGCCTTCATTTAGCTTTTTAGAGTGATGAAGAAATGCTTTGTCTTTCACAATTCAAAGACGCTGTGTTCTGGAGGTTTGCTTCTCCAGACTCACATGTTGAAATCCTATCCCTCGAGGTGGGAGGTGATCAGTTCACCAGGGGGTGGTGCCCTCATGGATGGGGTCAGTGCCTGTATAGAAAGAGGGCAGAGAGACTATGGCCTCCTCCGCTGTACGAGGACACAGCCAGAACCTGCGAAGCAGATGGCGGACCCTCGTGAGATGCTGAGGCACCACCTCCTTGATCCTGGGCTTTCTGGCCTAAAACTGTAAGAATAAGTTTCTGTTGTTTATAAGCTGCGCAGTCTAGTCTAAGTATCTTGTTACAGGAAACTGAACAGACCAGGATAGGAGAAGAAAAAGAAAATTTTGCCTTTCTATTTCATTCTGCTATCTGGTCTAATGAGATTCAGGAAGAATGGACCTCAGGCACGCTTACAATACTTGATACTTGAGGCTTTTGCTTTATGCCAAACAAAACCAACCAATCACCAAAACATAACACAAGGAGAAGAAAGAAACTACAGTCTTTGGATTTCCATTATTACATAAATGTTATACAAAAATTTACATATATCTTAAATAATGGAGATACAAGTGTTGCTCATAAAACTGTTTCCTATTAAAATATAGTGGAGAGAGCTCCTGCTTTGGAGACAGATTTACCTGGAATACATTCCCAGCACCGCCATTGCTATTGAGCACTTGAACTGTAACCCACTCTGAGCTCAGTTGTCCACCTGTGAGGTCATGGTGCCTATGCCATCGTGAACATCAAATGAGATTCTGTCAGATGAGCATCCAGCTCATCTGGACATGAACCTGCAGAGCACGAGCTCCCCCGCCCCGGCCCTTGGAACAGTTGCTGCCATTGAGTGCACAGGCTTGTGTAGTTACTATTACTTTTTGTATGAATGCATCATATATTTCCAAGGAGAGTGTCTCTCTAAAGCATAACAATAAGCTTTTTTTTTTTTTTAGAGTGAGAAAAGAGCCTCTAAGACAAAGAGTGCCCCAAAGGGAGGGCTTGCTGGAGGAGCCACTGGTAGAGAAAGTATTGTCGCCCTCAAAATTTGATTTGATCTAGTCTGGCTGGCTCCTCAGAGGAATTACCAGGCCAGGGAGCTTCCATACATGGAACTGTCTGCATTTGAAGAAAAATGAGGAGAGGGAGTGGGAGAAATTAGGAGAGGCGGAAGACTGAGATGTTCATTTTTCTTGCTGACTCGGCATCTCTGTAAATCAACTCAGTAGTTCTTTTCCTGCTAGATTTCAAATGTCAATATACTAATGCACAGAGGAAAAAGGAGATTAAATCAATTTTGGCAGAGGTATGAGTCTAAAGAGAGATAAGACTTCAGTTGTAAATACTTTACACAGGTAAAGAAAAAATGGAAATTTGCATTATTTCAATAGCTTTCCATAATTTTAAGATTATAGTTTGACATTCAAACAAGAACTGTGTTTGTACTTACTTATAATTTTATAATAGCTAAATCTTTTCTACTGGAAATTCTCATAAAATTTCATTGAAGAAGGCTACTTGGTAAGTTGATAATATATTGTAGATATTTCTGATATATGCCATATAGGTCATCCTGGATCTCTGAGTTACCACATGGAGACCTCTGCTCTGCAGAGACCTTATGTGCATGAGAAATCAATCCCTGCTCTATTTAAGCTTCTGAGGTTTTGCGATTGTTGGTTACTGCAACAAAATTTAATAGGATTAACTTACCTCTATTCTTGCTTGAGTCAACTTGAAAGAATAAAACACTTAGCTCCACTCTTGATGCCAATTCAGGCATGAATTACATATTTATAAATATATAAGGTGACATGCTGTCAAGAAGTACTATAAACTATCCTCCTTAAGTAGCTCTTGATTATAAATCAAAGCTAGGGCAATCTTTTCTATAGAACAGTCCTCTGAGTGGCTTTGGACCCCTCCATTTCTCACTTGTAGTTCTTAAGAATAACTGTGAAATGTGCTGGGAAAACAACCTCCTGAGAGAAGAAGGAGCTGGCTGGAATGGCCGGGGCTTTGTTCCTTCTCCTCCACCCGTGAAACAGGATGTCCTTCCATGCTTTAGCTCAGCCATCATGTGGCCCACGGTACAAAACCCAGGGCTGTGTTGCTTTCTGAGATCCCGTAGCAGTGGTACAAGCATGGCACGTGCAGATGAATTTCTGTCTACTCTGTGCAGCTTTCTTGAGCTTTGGGGAGGCCAGCCTGCCTAGAATCCTGGGCCTTGGTTGTGTGTGGGCATCCACTGGTTAACAGTCCCTAGTGTGCAATTGCCGTGGGGTGTGTGGGCGTGTGCTGTCTCACCAGTCCTGCACAAATTGTAAAAGTCCTGCCCAAGGCTCAGTGGCCTGACGTGGTAACTGGTGCACACCGGACTCGCTTTATACTTTCTAGAGGGAAAATCCAGACCTTAACTCTTTTATGTGACATTTCTAAACTGGGAGAGGAAAAGAGATTTAAAAATCTTCTTTGAAAAGATTCAACCATCCTTTTGGGTTATTAGTGGCACGAGTACTTAAAAGGTATAACATTTTAATAATTGCTCGTAGAAAGTGTGTGGCCTTGACTTTGAGTAAGAAAACCAAAGAACCACTGCCTGTCTAAATGGGAGGAGACATCCCAGGTGTCTGCATGTCCAAGTCTCTTCTCTCCGGGAGGCTCCCCCTCTGCTCCCTGCAGCTGGTGGCATTCTAAAGACAGTTCTGCTCTGCAGCGCGTGACCACCAAACATAATTTTCCTTTGCGGGGCCCAGCTTCCTCACTGAGTGACCTGGTAAACCTGGTTCCATCTTCAGCTGGCCCTGTGCCCCTATTCTGGGTTTCTGCTTTCTGCTCCCTCTGGGTTGGACAGAGCATCTGCTGTGGTAGGCGTGGTTTCACCTGGCTCCCTGTACTTCCCTCCTCATGTTCTGATTTTAGCAAATACCAAAATTCCCGCTGAGAAAGCTGCGGTCATTCATTTCCAAGTTAGAAAGTAGGTGAGTCCCCTGAGGGCTGGGTGAGGCAAAACCATAGGGAAGAGGAAAAGCCAAGAAAAGGTTACTGGGGAGACAGCATATAAAGGCCCCTTTGCTCTAGGTGCCTGGTTAGACTCATGGTAACCGTGGTAACCATAGCCGGTAGCCTGACAGGCAGCTAAGCACCAGCCTCCTGGAGGGGAGCCGGTGGGGAACAGCATGTCAGGGTGGAGGTGCTTAATTACAGTTTCCATCAGACTCCATGAAAAATGTACCTGCTCATTGATGGTTATGAGATGTTTCTGTAAAAGAAGAAAGAGGGAAATAGATGTGCCTATAAATACATGGAATATTTAAGCAAGACCATTTAGGTCTACTGGTTTTTTCCTCATCAGCCTATGAAATATGGTATCATTAGAGCTCATATGCAGGATGACTTGGGCTGCTTTATTAGTGAGCTTTTATTATTGATAGATGATTTGCTTGTAAAATTAAGTGCATTTCTGAAATCTGAATAAAAGTAAATTTTTGATTCTGAAATTCAGACCAGTTTTCTTAGGTAAATCACACATGCATAGATTTGAGTGAGTCTTTATTCCCATGCTAATCATTGAAGTTAGGAAGACTAGTTCTTTTAATGATTTTCTTTTGCTAGGAAATCTAAGCGTGCTTATTAGGGACTCAAACACGATTGCTCCCTTTATTCTCTTCTTATTGAGCTATCAAAGAGTTTTGCCAAAGGCTTCTCTATTTCCCTCGCCACTCTTTTGCTCCTCCTGAATTATGGCATAATTCAACTGGGTCCAGTGCTTTGTCAAATTGAATAGTTTTAATTGCCTTATTTGCAATGGGAAAAATCTTTTAATATTTCACTTTTCCCCTTAAGAAATTATATCTGCAGCGTGTGATGCCTCCCTCTCCTTCATTTATGCATAACAAGATGAGGCCCCATTCATGGGCCCTCGTTGGCAGATCTCTCTCTCACTCCTGCACCTTCCCTGTGTCTTTACTCTTAATTCCTTCCTCTCCCTCTGTCTTCATCCTTCTGGCTATAATTTTTCAGGGACCCATATTTGAATTCCATTCTTCTCTTGTGATTTTTAAAAAGGGATGGAGATTGAATTCAATAAACCCATTTTCTCCCTTCTGGTAGATCCTTTTCATGATATTTCCCTAAAACAGTGTCTTTCTGCTCTGGAAAAAGAAGGGACTGGTTAAGTTGCTGCCTGGCAGTTCTTTTATGTGTTCTTGAAATTTTCGTTAAGGCAGTCCCCTTTCGGGCTCCTAGGTCTCACCCTAGGGCCCACATCTCCTCTGGTGTCTGGCTAGGGGCCATCCTTTGCCTGCCTTCTGTCCTGGGTAAACCAGGTTAGGAGGGTCCTCAGGACTTGAGCTCTGGAAGGCCAGGAAGATGGCGAGTTCTTCCCATGCTTTTGCACGGCCTGTGTTAGATTTGTTTTCTTGGGATGCCGCTTCTGGCCCTGTGACATCACACTCATGTGTGTTCATGTCTCACTTCTTGTCACAGGTCTAAAATAAACTTTGCTTCATGTGATATGCTTTTAAAATCTTCCCACACCTCTCTAAGTTTTGATTTAAATTGTAATTTTCCCACCCCAAATCTTATGTTTAACATGACTAAATGGAAAAAAAAATCATATGGTACAACTGGGCCAAAAAATGTTCTTTTATATTTAAAATTGTACATTTGTTAAAAAGCATCTCTTTAAACTTCTAAAAATGGGCTTATCCATATGCAAACCCTAGGCTATTAACATCAGCTACTAATAGCACTGAAGTCTCCTGTCATGAAAGTGTATCCACCCCTTTCTTCTTCAAATGATCAGAGTTTTATGATTTTTTTTCTTGTCTTAAAATTCTATAAAATCCTAATTTTAATGTCCCTTCCTCTAAGCACGTTCTTTCTCTAAGTACCCATTCCCCCTTCTTAGGGATCTTTGACTATAATCTTTCCAGTTTGGATCTAATTGTGGCAGAGGTTTCATGAGATAAGAAATCCTCCCTTGTCAAAGAGGTAACGTGCCTACCCACGAGGTCCTCCGCTTAGCTCACATTATGTCACGTAGCTATTTCAAACTTGCATCTAATACTTAAAATGAAACAGAATAAGATTGTGGCACGTGGGCCAGCTTCCTAGGCCTGCTGTAATAGAGCACTATGAATTTGGTGGCTACAAACTGCTGAAGTGCATACTCCCAGGGCACAGGAGGTCAGAAGCCTGAAATCCTGCTGTGGGTGGGACATGCTGCCCCTGGAGGCTAAGGACAGGATCTTCACCGCTTCTGGTGGCTCCATTCAGTTGCTTTTTCCATTCTGTCATGTTAAACATAGTAGGATTTTGGGTGGGGAAAATTAGTGGCTTTAATCAAAACTAAGAGAGGGGTGTGCGTGCTTCTTGACCTGGGGCAGTGCCACTCCAGCTGTCTCCTTGGCTTCCTCGCTGTCATTGTTCCTCTCTGCATTTCCCTCACAGACTGCTGCTCCTGGGGCTGAACCCATCCAGACCAGTGTAGTCAGACTGTGCTGTCCTGAGCTAATGATATCAGCCAAAGCTTTTTCCAAATAACTTCACATACACAGGCTCCAGCGGGGGCCCAGTCCAATCTCCTATACTGTAACAACAGGTCATCCATTGACTTACAACCTTTACCATTTGATTTTCAATTTATTAATCGAAGGCATTAAAATAGACAATGTTAGCATTGTAGAGGAAAAAATTATATATATATATATGACATAAATGATATTATTTCTTATAGTTTCTAAGTATTTTACATGTTTATTGGTCAACTATGAGAAGAAGATAGAATAGTTATACGAAGATAAGTAATTCTTCTTTATATACATTGTCAAAAGTTAAAATTATTTCAATCAAATGCCCAAGTCATTACATAATAACTATGCACTTCAGTCATGCACACTTTTAAGGGTTCAAAAATGACTTTTCAATTTATTGTATTCCATTTTCTTATGATAGTCACAACAATTTTATAATATAGAGTATTATTCTTGTTTTACAGATAAAGAAACTGGGACTCTGAGAAATTGGGCAAGTTCCTTAAACTTTAGGGCTATTGGCGATGAAACCATATATAACCCCAGGTACTTGATGGTGAGTTCTGTATTCTGTTCACTATACGATATTGCCATCTTATTCACATACTATCATATCAAATATACAAAACATCTATAAAAGGTCAATATATAAGTTTCCTACTTGGGGTCAACCAGTCATTAGGTTGTTAGGGAAGTTATATGTGTTCACACACACCCACACACACATGCACTATTGGGTATTTAATGCCGGTTGAAGTAAATCATTTAACATTTATTTCACCAATTTAAAAAGACTGTTGTCATCTCATGCTTTTGCTGCAGAATTTTTGATTTTCTGGAAAAGGGTTGCAAACATTTTAGGGTTTGAGGTGGATATGGTTTTTTGCATATACTCAATTCCACCACTGTAATTCAAAAGCAGCCAAGAAAACATAAAAAGGGATGAGCAGCTGAGTCCCAATAAAATTTTATTTGCAAAAATGGGTGTTGATGATCCAGACATGACCTGCGGGTCACCGTTGGTGGACTCCTGTTCTGGATCAGGGTCTCCACATGGGGTGTGAACTGGCAGTATCCAAGCGGTCTCCTGACACATGAGAAGGCCTCATTAGAATCTCTGATGGTCAGGGCTGGGGTTGTGGCTCAGTGGTAGAGCGCTTGCCTAGCATGTGTGAGGCATTGGGTTCAATTCTCAGCACCACATATAAATAAATAAAGTCCATTGACAACTAAAAATATATATTTTTTAAAAAAGAATCTCTGATGGTCTCTGTTTAAATGAAAGATGGGGAAATAAAGTTTTGTCAACAGACATAATTCATAAATACATGTGAAATGAGGAATCACGTTCCAAATATTTCAGGGCTTCAGTGTGGAAATGACTGCCCTTTAGAAGGAACTCAGAAAAATCAAGGAGTTTCAAGTTGACTCTAGTAAAAACTAACCTAAAGCATCTTTTACAGATGAATGTGACTGGATAGAACATTTACTATTAATAACCTTATTTATAATGAATTGATTGCCCAGCTTAGTCCCTCATATCCTGATGCCTATTTGAGGTTGTAATTTTTATCAAGGTATATTTTGCCACAAAAACATCATGGAAAGTGTGAACGTAGTTATAAACCTATTTCACTATTTCCTTGCCCTCCTGATGTGAAATTTCTTCCGAAATGGCAATTTTTACATCACTATTTCGATGTTTCCACTGAGAGAGGGGCAGGTGAAATCTGATTATTAGAAATAACTCTTGTTGCAGTGGTATCTCTTTACCTCTCTCCCATTTCTTTTCCTCCTTCTCACTAAACTTAGTCAGGACCCTGGCAAGGACCTGAAGCTTCTCTGCTTATAGCTCTTTACGGAGACAATCAGGGAGTTTCAAGAGTCAAGTTCCAGAATGGTGCTTAGGGAGGCAACCGGGACACTCGCAGTCCCATGAGACATCAGTCAGTTCAGCCTTAGAGCAAAAGCCTGGGGCCGTGTTGGCTGCTCCCTAAAACCTCCGTTACGTGTAATGAGATTCAGATGTGCAGCATCTTCCCAAGAGTGTCCACATTCCCATTCACTATATAGACTAGGACATAATTTTTGAGGCATTAGTAGGATATAATTGCTTTTATATATCATTTTTTAAAAAACAAACAAACAAGATTTCTTAACCTTTTAGACTTCCCTGTCAGTACACGGTTCCATGCAACTTGCAAATCACTTGCACCACACGGATGTCCTTGAGAAAAGCTAAGTCACAGTAATGCAGAAGGAACAGAGCCCTTGGCAGTATTGGAAGCTATTCAAGACCAGGAAGAAGACTGTTCACTGATCTCCAGAAACCTGCTCCCTTCCCTGCATGCTCCAATGCCATGTCACAGAGAAAAACCTTTGGAACAAACCCAGATTTTGACTCTTTCCAAGAGTTGAACAACCATTCACAGCCCAAAAGTCATTACTAGAATGGTTATCTAAATTATAATGTACTGGTATGGTAGAATTGTGCAGAACTGTTCAAATAATACTTAGGAAAGCAAATGAGGAATTTGAAATGATAACTAATAAGGAAGGGGAAAAGCAAAGATAAAAATAACCCACATGGCCCCTTAATATTGTACCTCTGTGGATAAGAATCAGAAGAAAACATGAAAAAGTGAAAATTATTTAAAAAATGGAAGTCTTAAAATAGTAAATAATATTTTATTAATATTTTAAAGTTCAAAACAGAAAAATAATCTCTATCTTTCCCATCCTGCATATTTGTTCTAAAAATATCTTGATTCTGGTGTCCTAAATTTTGAACAAGTGTCCAATTTTAGAACTGACTTAGTTTATAGAGAAATATATATTATTTTATCTTGGGTGTTAAGATCTGAAAAATTAACATCTTTGTCTGTTTCTTTATATCCAGTTTATGATTCTAGAAACGGAAAAAATTCCATGTATTTTTGCCTTTGCTTTTAATTATTTTGTGGTATTGTATGCATTCCCTTTCATATTTCTAATGACTAGCCTTTTGGTGAAATGGACTATTTGCTATATCAAGTTTGCAGAGAAATGGTGAAGCTTTCCCAGTTGTCTTTCTCCTCCTTAGTCCTACAGTGTCCAGTAATGCGTGGGGCACAACGGCCAGTCAGTGGCAGGAAGAGCATGGTGCCATCTTAACATTAAAGATGGCAGCATCAAGACGGTCAGTGTATCTCAGGGCAGAGGTTAAAGAAACACCCCAAACCACAAAGATCATTGCTGCTCACCTTGGAAGCCAGTGGCATGAAGATGATAGGCCCTTTCTTTTCGTATGTGCTATGACACTTCCTGGACAGCTTGTGGGGATGGGCCACCATGTCACTGTCCCTTCAGACTTGGCTTCAGTGCTGGCCGGTGTCTGTAACTTCAAAGGAAGACTCGCTTCACCTTTGGTCACGTGCTGACCTTCACATTAGCAGAGTTGATTTATTTCCCATTCTCTGGAGATCCAAGCTCTGTCTCTGAAAGTAGAAGTCAGCAGTGCGTCTCATTCCCTGCCTTCCTAAGCCTGATCTTATCATGGGCCTGAATCTCACCATTTTTTAGATACAGTTGGCTGCATCAGGACATGAATTCTTTTTAAGAAGGTCAGAAAACTAGAAGAGTGGGCAGCTGAGAGGTAAGCAGAGTAGAGGTGAGGGCTGGATTTTTCCATCTGAAAGATAACCATCTGCACACTTCTGTGAGCTCTCTCAGTACTGATGTTTGTGTGCATGTGTCTAAGATGAGGAATTTCTCCATCCATGACCTCTTTATCCCCTGAGAAATCCGCTATGAAGTCCTCTTGGGTTGAGCTGGTTGGTTGCATTCTTCAGACCTCAGAATAGGCTCACCTTAATTCTTTCCATCTCTCTAAACTTCTTGCCTCTTCTTAGAAATTCATAATCCAAGGTCTGTCTCTTTCTCCCTCCCTCCCTCCTTCCCCTCCCTTTTCCTCTCTTTTTCTCTCCTTTTATTCATTTCTCTTAATCAGAATCACCAACTGTCTTTATCCATCAAGGCTGTTGTAACAGAATACTATGGACTGAGTTTTTTTAAAGGATAGAAATGTATTTTTAACAGTTCTGGAGGCTGAGGGGTCTGAGACCAGGCATTGGCAAATTCAGTGTGTGGTGAGGATTGGCTTCCTGTTCATAGGTGGCCATTTTCTTGTCTTGTCCTCTTATAATGATAAGGACAAGGGGGTCCTCTGGAGTCTCTTTGACAAGGGCACTCTTCCTGTTCACGCTGGGTCTGCCCTCATGACCCATTTTCCTCCTGAGGGCTCCACTTCCCAACACCCTCACACTGGCACCTACAGTTTTAACAAACAAATTTTGGAAGATGTAAACACTCACTCTATCACCCAGCTGCTTACTGGGCACAGGAAGTTCATCAGGGGTCTGATAATAATCCATCTTATTTCAGGTTGGTTTACAGGAAAAAAAAGATCATGTTATTCGAGTAAGAAAATTGATTGCAAAATAAAAAAGATGTGGGCCTAAAAAGATGACAAGAAAGAACTAATGATAATCATGATGAGACTTCCTTTATTAAGGGTTTCTAGAGGAATAGAACCAATAAAATACATATAATTATAAGAAGGAATTCAGCGGCATGATGGTTCAAGCTGTCATTCCACCAACTAGGGAGGCTGAGGCAAGAGGATCACGAATTCAAAACCAGCCTCAGCAACTTCATAAAACCCAAACAACTTAGCAAGACCTTGTCTCTAAATAGAACATAAAAAGGGCTGGATATGTGGCTCAGTGGTTAAGCATCCCTGGGTTCAATCTCCAGTACCAAAAGAAAAAAAAAGAGGGAATTTATGTGATTAACTTATAGGATCAGAGGCTGGACAGTCCTAGGATGGTCATCTGCAGGCTGTAGAACAGGAAACCAATAGCTTCTCAGTGCAAGAAGCAGGAGCCTCAGAATGAGAGAGACTGATGATGCAGCACCAACCCTTGGCTAAAGCCTGGAAGCCCCTAGAGAGTTGCTGGTGTGAGTCCACACTGAGGGAGGGCTAAAGGAGCTTGAGTGTGGTGTCCTTGGAAGATGTCAGCACATGCTCAAGAAGAATCCAACTTGTCTCTGCCTGTGGGCTTCCTCCTCTTTCTTGTTTTTTGTTCCATCCAGGCCCTCAGCCTGTGGGACATTCAGGGAGGGACACCCACCCTGCCATCCTATTGCTGACCCACATGATAATCATCTCTGGAAATCCCCTCACAGACACACCTAAAAATGCACAAATTTTTTTCTTTTTGCCAGTTTTCTAGGTCTCTCTCAATCCATTCAAGTTTACCAAAATTAACCAACACAGTTTCCCAAATGCTTAAATTAACTGCAGAAGTCATTTAGTGGGATGTATTTGTGCAAATGTGCACAAGGAGCATGGAGATGACATTGAGAGGCATGTCACTAAGCACCTGGACTCCTGGAGCCCTGTCACTGAGATATCATGGCACAATTGAGCATGTATGGGAACATTACATCCTGGAAGTAAATTATCTGAACTCTAGAACAAGGGGAGGACTTCTTGAGCATGGAAGAAGGCTTTGAGCACATACGGACCTGTTCTGTTCCTGAGAAAACCAAAAGTATGCTGCTCTTGTTCATATCAGCT
Organism: Geosciurus inauris; assembly: GCA_004024805.1. Classification (NCBI taxonomy): domain Eukaryota; kingdom Metazoa; phylum Chordata; class Mammalia; order Rodentia; family Sciuridae; genus Geosciurus; species Geosciurus inauris. The sequence continues at coordinate 61,150 of PVHX01010884.1, forward strand.
CCTCTTTAGGAAACTTCAGGTGGCTCCCAGTTGCAGTTTCAGTCAACTTGAGGCATATTTAAGTGTCTTGGAGTTTCCAGTATTAGAAGGCCTGGAGTGGGCTATAACAACCTAACAGCAATTGCTCTGACACCATCACATTAGAAGACTGTCTATGCTTTATACACAATTGGAAATGGGTGGCTATAGAGTGGGGTAAAAGTTTGGTATTGGAAAATCTTGACTTATTTACCTGGTGGACCTATCTCACCACCAGTGTCCATATTTCCTTTCAATTTCAGTGTCCTGGATGGTATAGGCATATGAGGTTGGAAAGTGTATACTGTTGCGGGGTTGGGATCCTTCTCTATCCCAGGAATGGCCTCAGGATGTCTATAGGCAAGTTTAAGGTCAAGACTGGTTGTATTTCTCAGAAGGAGCATCATGCTATGATAAAGGTTCTTGACCTCCAAATTTGGGAGAATTGGATTATAGCAATGGCTTTGTCTTACAACCTTGGGTAAATCACTTTTGCACCTCAATTTTGGGAACAAAGTATAAGGGCTTATATAAACTGAAAAGCCTTTGCTTGCTAATATTTGAGGACTGTCATTCAAGAGCCATTGGAGGGTGTTGCCTTGCTATTGGGTTCATCCCCTCCCTTTTAAAAATGTATAGCTCTATCCTTTATCATGTATCTTGTAAAATGATGTTCATGTTGATAGGAGGGGACTTCACTCACTTTGAACATTTGCATGGTCACTTGCAAGCCACAACTTCTATCCCAGGGAGTGCATGGTGGTGGACTTCAACTAGGGATGGTATGTTTTTATTCTTCAGGCACAGTGTTGTCTACATGGGTTTAATCTTAATGGACCTGTGTGGGCTACTTTGTGCTTGTTTTGCTTGAAGGCATGCGAGTCACTTCTAGGAATCTCCCTACTTTATCTCGAGCCCCCTACAGTGTCTCCAAGCTGCCAAGGAGTCTGAAAAACTTCGATGTTTTCCCTCAGCTGACAGAGAATGTTATCTGGTCACAGCTCACTGCTTAGGCTGAGTTTTGTACCCCATTCTGCCACTCCAGAACCATGCAGATAGCTTGAGCAGTGTGGACTCTCAGGCCTCCCCAAAGACACTGTGGTGACAAGGATCTCCTGCTTGTGCATGTAGCTGTTAGGGCTGCAGACTTTTCTCTGACAGAATGCAATACTCAGGCATATGGAAGCAGGAGTTGGAAACCTGCTTTTAAAACTCCACTTCTTCATAGCATCCTATCACTTTCCTAAGACCATCACTAAGAGGATTCAAAGAACAGAAATGAAGGCAAGATAAAAAAAAAGAGAGAGAGAGAGAAAGATTTGGAGAGAGAATAAGAGGCAGGAATTACCACAACAGATATAAAGGTTAGAGTGGGGACCATGGTTGGCTCACCTGGACCCAGGATCCCAGCAAATAATTTATGATATTATTGGTTGTTATTATGTAGTCAGACTCTGATGACTATTTGAAAATAGCTAATATGTGTTTGAATCTACTCCAGCATCTTCTTTAATGACTATTTACAGGACTCTCGCTGGGTGCTCTTAAAAATGAAATGTTATTTCTAGTACTAGCCAACTTAGTTTGGATTCCTCTTTCACTCTTTCTGGGATCTAAGAACTCTATCTCTTCACTTCCTACCTCTATAACATCTCATCCCACCCCCACCCCCCCAGTTCTTTTTAGTCCACCAGCAGAAACTGTAGACCCTTTTGCAAACCTACTGTTTATATAGTAGATACTAATTGAACTCATAATTTCTTTGTATTGTGACAAAGCTGTAAATGTCCTATTAGAAGCTACTTGGTATAAAATTATTTATTGTTTATATTGAGATCTGCTAATATTGGTCTCCTCCTTAAAGGAGAACTATTGGAACTCTGTAGGGAATCTATATGCCTACAGGATAAAGACTGTGGACTGACTGCACACCTGAAGGAGGAGACCAACTGCACATGCACAGAGGAGGAGACCAACAATGCACTGCACTGCAGACTCCTATCTACCAACTGCCAGCTGTCCTGCCTACTTCTGTCTAGAGTCAACAACTAGGACCAGTAAGATCATCCCCAAGGTCCTTGCAGGCCCAGGTATACCAGAGGTGAGGTATTGCTAACTTGCAGGGACACTACAAGATTATAGGACAGAAACTGTAATACTTCAGATCAGCACTGCTAGAGAGGAAGACACATGAACAACATGAAAAAACAAGGGAAGAAAATGCCCCAAACAAACCAAGATGCTACAAAAATAGAATCCACTGACAGCATAGTAGATGTAATGTCAGAGGAGTTCAGAACATAAATAATTAAAATGACCTGTGAAGCAAAGAATAATGTAAGAGAACAATTACAGGCAACAATTGATCAACTCAACAGAGATCAGAGAGCAAATACAGGCAACAATTGATCACTCCAACAAAGAGATAAGAGAGCAAATACAGGGAGCAAAAGATTACTTCAAGAGATAGAGACTTTGAAAAAGAACCAAGCAGAAATCCTTGAAATGAAGGAAACAATAAACCAAGTAAAAAATTCAATAGAAAGCATCACCAACAGACTAGATAACTTGGAAGATAGAACCTCAGACAATGAAGACAAAATACATAATCTTGAAAATAAAGTTGCCCATATCATGAAGATGCTAAGAAACCATGAGCAAAACATCCAAGAATTATGGGATAACATCAAAAGACCAAATCTAAGAATTATCAGGATAGAGGAAGGCATAGAGATACAAACCAAAGGAATGCACAATCTCTTCAATGAAATAATATTAGAAAATTTCCCAAACATGAATTAGAAAATCAAATACAAGAGGCTAACAGGACACTGAATGTACAAAACTACAACAGATCCACACCAAGGCATATTATAATAAAAATGCCTAACATACACAATAAGGATAGAATTTTAAAAGCTGTAAGAGAGAAGGTACAGATTACATACGAAGGAAACCAGTTCGGATTTCAGCAGATTTCTCAACCCAGACCCTCAATGCCAGGAGATTCTGGAACATCATATACCAAGCTCTTAAAGAAAATGGATGCCAACCAAGAATCTTATATCCAGCAAAATTAAGCTTCTGATTTGATGACAAAATAAAAATCTTCCATGATAAGCAAAAGTAAAAAGAATTTACAATGAGAAAGCCAAGAGAACATTCTCAGCAAAATATTTCATGAGGAGAAAATGAAAAACAACAATGAAAATCAGTAAAGGGGGGACTACACTAAAGAAAAGCCAATCAAAGGAGAAACCAAATCAAATTAAAAACCAAAATGATCAGGAATACAAGCCATATTTCAATAATAACCCTGAATGTTAATGGCCTAATCTCATCAATCAAAAGACATAGACTGGCAGATTGGAGTTTAAAAAAAGACCCAACAATATGTTGTCTTCAAGAGACTCACCTCATAGAAAAAGACGTTCACAGACTAAAGGTGAAAAAAATGGGAAAAAAACATATCACTCAAATGGACCGCGTAAACAAGCAGGGGTCTCCATTCTCATATCAAATAAAGTAGACTTCAAACCAAAGACAGTCAGAAGGGATAAAGAAAGACATTTCATGCTGCTTAAGGGAACCATACATCAAGATATAACAATCATAAATATCTATGCCCCGAACCGTAGAGCTTCCATGTATATCAGACAACTTCTTCTCAATTTTGAGAATCAAATAGACCACAACACAATAATACTGGGTGATTTTAACACACCTCTTTCACCACTGGACAGATCTTCCAAACAAAAACTAAACAAAGAAACCATAAAACTCAATAATATAATCAATAATTTAGAATTAACAGACATATACAGAGTATCTCATCCATCAACAAGTGAACACACTTTTTTCTCAGCAGCACAAAACTCTTCTCTAAAATAGACCATATATTATGCCACAAAGCAACTCTAAGTAAATATAAAAAAAATAGAGGTACTACCCTGCAATCTATCAGACCATAATGGAATGAAATTAGAAATCAATGATAATATAAAAAATAAAAGCTACTCCATCATCTGGAGACTAAATAATACACCATTGAATGACACATGGATAACAGAAGACATCAAGGAGGAAATAAAAAATTCTTAGAGGTAAATGAGAACTCTGATAGAACATATCAAAATCTCTGGGACACTATGAAGGCTGTATTAAGAGAAAAGTTCATTGCATTGAGCTCATTCATTAAAAGAAGAAAAAGTTAACAAATAAATGAACTGAAATTACATCTCAAAGCTCTAAAAAAGAAGAACAAATCAACTCCAGAAGAAGGAGAAGACAGGAAATAATTAAAATCAGGGCTGAAATCAATGAAATTGAAAAAAAGGAAACAATTAAAAAAATTAACAAAGCAAAAAACTGGTTCTTTGAAAAAATAAATAAAATTGATAAACTTTTGGCTACCCTAATGAAAAGAAGAAGAAAGAAAACTCAAATTACTAAAATTCAAGATGAAAAGGGAAATATCATGACAGACACTACTGAAATACAGAAGATAATTAGAAACTATTTTGAAAATCTATACTCCAGTAAAATAGAAAATCCTGAAGACACTGACAAATTTCTAGGGGCTATGATCTGTCCAAACTGAATCAGGAGGACATACACAATTTAAACAGATCAATTTCAAGCAAGGAAATAGAAGATACCATCAAAAGCCTACCAACCAACAAGAGCCCAGGACCAGATGGATTCTCAGGTGAGTTCTACAAGACCTTCAAGGAAGAATTAATACCAAACTCCTCAAATTATTTCACAAAATAGAAAAGGAGGGAACCCTTCCAAACTCATTTTATGAGGCTAGTAAAACCCTAATACCAAAACCAGACAGAGACACATCAAAGAAAGAAAATTTCAGACCAATATCCCTGACGAACATAGATGCAAAAATTCTCAATAAAATTTTGGCAAATCGCATACAAAAACATATTTTAAAAAATAGTGCACCATGATTAAGTGGGGTTCATTCCAGGAATACAAGGTTTGTTCAACATATAGAAATCAATAAACACAATCCATCACATCAATAGGTTTGAAGATAAGAATCATATGATTATATCAATTGATGCAGAGAAAACATTTGACAAAATACAGCACCTCTTCATATTTAAAACAAAACAAAACAAAAAAATAGGGACAGTAGGAATATACCTCAACATTGGAAAAGCTATCTATGCTAAATCCCAGGCCAAAATCATCTTAAATGGAGAAAAATTGAAAGCATTCCCTCTAAAAATGGGAACAAGACAGGAATGCCCTCTTTCACTACTGCTATTCAACAGATAGTCCTTGAAACTCTTGCCAGAGCAATTAGACAGATGAAAGAAATTAAAGAGACATAAATAGGAAAAGAAGAACTCAAACTATCATTACTTGACAACAATATGATTCTATACTTAGAGGATTCCAAAAATTCCACCAGAAAACTTCTAGAATTAATACATGAATTCAGCAAAGTAGCAGGATATAAAATTGATACAATAAATCAAACACATTTCCAAACATCAGTGAAGAATCCTCTGAAAGAGAAATTAGAAAAACTATGCCATTAACAGTAGCTTAAAAAAAAAATGAAATACTTGGGAATCAATTTAACAAAAGAAGTGAAAGACCTCTATAATGAAAACTACAGAACACTGAAAAGAAACTGAAAAAAAGAAATTAAAGAAAGAAATTGAAGAAAACCTTAGAAGATGGAAAGACCTCCCATGCTCTTGGACAGGCAGAATCAATATTTTCAAAATGGTGCTACTACCCAAAGCGCTATACAGATTCAATGTAATTCCAATTAAAATCCCAATATCATTTTTTATAGAAACAGAAAAAGCAATCATGAAATTAATTTGGAAAAATAAGAAACCCAGAATAGCCAAAACAATCCTTAGCAAGAAGAGTGAAGCAGGATGTGTACCAGACCTTAAACTATATTAGAAAGCTATAATAACAAAAACAGCATGGTATTGGCACCAAAATAGACATGTAGATCAATGATATAGAATAGAAGACACAGAGACAAACCCACATAAATACAGTTATCTCATACTAGACAAAGGGGCCAAAATCATATACTGGAGAAAAGACAACCTCTTCAACAAATGTTGCTGGGAAAACTGGAAATCCATATGCAGCAAAATGAAACTAAAACCCTGTCTCTCATCATGCACAAAACTCAACTCAAAGTGGATCAAGGACCTAGGAATTAGACCGGAGACCTAATTGAGGTAAAAGTAGTCCCAAATCGTCATCATGTCGGATTAGGCCCCGACTTCCTTAATAAGACTCTTTAAGCACAAGAAATAAAAGCAAGAATCAATAAATGGGATGGATTTAAACTAAAAAGCTT
>PVHX01010885.1:0-67404 GCA_004024805.1 Geosciurus inauris
AGTTGTGTGTGTCCTCTTGGTTCAGTTTGGGTAGGTCATATGCCTCTAGAAATTTGTCAGTGTCTTCAGGGTTTTCTATTTTACTGGAGTATAAATTTTCAAAATAGTTTCTAATGATCTTCTGTATTTCAGTAGTGTCTGTGGTGATATTTCCTTTTTCATCTCGAATTTTAGTCATTTGGGTTTTCTCCCTCCTCCTCTTCGTTAGGGTGGCTAAGGGTTTGTCAATTTTGTTTATTTTTTCAAAGAACCAGCTTTTTTTTTTGTCAATTTTTTGAATTCTTTCTTTTGTTTCAATTTCATTGATTTCAGCCCTGATTTTGATTATTTCCTGTCTTCTATTTCTTTGAGTGTTAATTTATTCTTCCTTTTCTAAGGCTTTGAGACGAAGAGTCAATTCATTTATTTGTTGACTTTTACTTCTTCTCATGAATAAGGTTAGCGCTATGAACTTTCCTCTTAGCACTGTCTTCATGGCATCCCAAAGATTTTGATATGTTATATCGGAGTTTTAATTTGCCTCTAAGAATTTTTTTTATCTCTTCCTTGATGTCTTCTGTTATCCATGCATCATTCAATAGCATATTATTTAGTTTCCAGGTAATGGAATAGTTTCTGTTTTTTAATCTGTCATTGATTTGTAATTTTATTCCATTGTGGTCAGATAGGATGCAGGGTAGAATCTCTATTTTTTTTGTATTTGCTAAGACTGGCTTTGTGACATAACATATGATCTATTTTGGAAAAGGACCCATGTGCAGCTGAGAAAAAAGCGTTGCTCGTTGATGCATGGAACACTCTATATATGTCTGTTAAGTCTAAATCATTGATAGTTTCATTGAGATCTATGGCTTCTTTATTAAGTTTTTGTTTGGAAGATCTATCCAATGGTGAGAGAGCTGTGTTAAAGTCTCCAAGTTTTATTGTGTTGTGGTCTATCTGATTCTTGTATTTGAGAAGGATTTGATATATGTAGAAGCTCCATTATTTGGGGCATAGACAATCATGATTGTTATGTCTTGTTGATGTATGATTCCCTTAAGAAGTATGAAATGCCCTTCTTTATCTCTTTTCACCATCTTTGGTTTGAAGTCCACTTTATTTGATATGAGGATGGAAACTCCTGCTTGTTTGCGGGGTCCATGTGAGTAATATGTTTTTTCCCACCCTTTCACTTTCAGTCTGTGGATGTCTTTTCCAGTGAGATGAGTCTCTTGAAGACAGCATATTGTTTGGCATTTTTGTAAAGCCAGTCTGTCAGTCTATGTCTTTTAATTGGTGCATTTAGGCCATTTACATTCAGGGTTTTTATTGAAATATGATTTGTAATTCCGGTCATTTTGGTTTTTACCTTGAGTTGTTTTCTCTTTTGAATAGTCTTTCCTCTGGTGTAGTTCCTCTCTTTGTATTCCATTGTTGGTTATCATTTCCTCCTCATGGAATATTTTGCCAAGGATGCTGTGTAGTGCAGGCTTTCTTGCTGTAAATTCTTTTAACTTTTGTTTATCAAAGAAGGGTTTTATTTTGTCATCAAATCTGAAGCTCAGTTTTGCTGGATATAGGATTCTTGGTTGGCATCCATTGTCTTCCAGGGCTTGGAATATGTTACTCCATGATCTCCTGGCTTTTAGTGTCTGGGTTGAAAAATCTGCTGAGATATGAATTGGTCTCCCCTTATAAGTAATCAGGTACCTCTCTCGCGCAGGCTTTAAAATTCTATCCTTATTCTGTATTGGGCATTTTCATTATAATGTGCCTTGGTGTAGATCTGTTGAAATTTTGTACGTTTGGTGTCCTATAAGCCTCTTGTATTTGATTTTCCATTTCATTTTTCATACTTGGAAAATTTTCTGATATTATCTCATTGAAGAGATTGTGCATTCCTTTGGTTTGAAATTCTGCACCTTCTTCTATCCCAATAAATCTTAGATTTGGTCTTTTGATGCTGTCCCATGTTTCTTGTATGTTTTGTTCATGATTTTTTACCATTTTCACTGTATGGTCAAATTTATTTTCAAGATTGTATATCTTGTGTTCATTATCCGAGGTTCCGTCTTCCAGGTGATCTAGACTGCTGGTGATGCTTTCTATTGAGTTTTTTATTTGGTTTATTGTTTCCTTCATTTCAAGAATTTCTGACTGGTTTTTGTTTTCATGATCTCTAGCTCTTTCTTAAAGTAATCTTTTGCTACATGTAAGTGCTTTCTTACCTCTTTGTTAGAATGATCTATGGTTGCCTTTATTTGCTCTCCTATTTTTTTGTTGGATTGATCAATTTTTGCCTGTAATTGTTCACTTGTGTCATTCTTTAGTTCGCTGATCATTTTAATTATGTACATTCTGAATTCTTTCTCTGACATTTCATCAGCTGTGCTGTCAATGGATTCTGTTATAGTGGTATCCAGGTTTCTTTCGGGCACTTTCTTCCCTTGTTTTTTCATGTTGATTGTGCATCTTACTTTCTTGAAATACCATGTGAGATATTGCGGTTTCTATCCTATAATCTGGTATTGACACTCCAGATTACCTGTGTCTCACCTTGGAGCTACTTCTGTTCTCCCAGTGTCCCCAGATGGGCACTACTGTCACTAAAGTTGGTGGCGGAGGTAGTGGACTTACCTCTAGAGGGCAGTGGGGGTGGCCTTGGCTGGGCTCCTGAGATGGCCCCTGAGGGATGTTTTGCCCCTCTCTTGCACTCCTGCTGGTGAACAGGAACTCTTGAGTGGAACTGGAGGTGGGCTCAGGTCTCACTTAGGCAGGGTCACAAGCTGGAGAGTCTGTGTGCGACCCTTACAGTGAGTGTGAGCTCCCCTGGGGCTGGAGGCTAGCAGGCTCTGGTCTGCCTTCAACTGGGCACCCCTGGCATTCCCTAAGGGTGGTTTGGGGCCTTCTGTCTCGCCTGAGCACAGGAACTCTGGAGCGGAACTGAGGCGGGCCCAGAGAGCACTGTGTGGGGCCTCTTCACGCTGGGATCCTGGAGGCCACTCTTACCCTGAATGTGCCTTCTTCTGTGGCTGGTAGCAATCAGACTCTGGTCAACTCTTAGTTGGATACCGTGGAGTTTCCTGAGGGTGGATCTGGGCCCTCTGTAGCTCCTGCTGGACTCCAGGAGCTCTGGAGCAGAACTGGGGCAGACCCATGCTCCCTTGTGCAGGGTTGCCTCACGCTGGTGTCTCTGGAGCGACTCTTGCCCTGAAATTGGGCTCCCCAGTGGCTAGAGGTAGTAGTCCCTGGTATCTCTTTGGCTGGACATCCGTGGAGGTTCCTGCGGGCGGGTCAGGGTCCTTTGGGGCTCCTGCCGGTCCACAGGAATTCTGGAGCAGAACTGGCGTGGGCCCAGGCTGCCCTTGGGTGGGGCAGCCTTGGGCTAGGGACTCTCTGGGGACTCTTACCCTGAATTTGGGCTCCCCAGTGGCTAGAGGTAGCAGTCCCTGGTCTCCTGTTGGCTGGACACCTGTGGAGATTCCTGAGGGTGGATCTGTGCCCTCTGCGGCTACTGCAGGTCCACAGGAACTCTGGAGTGGAACTGAGGCGGGCCCAGGGCGCCCTTGGGTGGGGCTGCCTCCGCTGGTGTCTCTAGAGCGACTCTTGCCCTGAATTTGGGCTCCCCAGTGGCTAGAGATAGCAGTCCCTGGTCTCCCTTTGGCTGGACAACCGTGGAGGTTCCTGCGGGCAGATCAGGGCCCTTTGTGGCTCCTGCAGGTCCACAGGCACTCTGGAGCCAAATTATGCTAGATTTAAAAAAAAATTTTTGCTGTATGGAAAACTACAAATGTCAAGTCAAGGCTTTCATGTAGTAAACAAAAGATCAAGTGAGTGAAGCTACGATTCAAAAGGAGTGTGGTATCTGTGTAAGAGTCATGAAGGAAAAACGTACAGTACACTATTAAAAAATAGATCTAGAGATCAGTGTGCTTGTCTTATCAGCAACTACTTGTCCCTGGTACAGATGTTTCAATGATCAAAAGAAGACTTGAGGGAGAAAGCACTTCAGAAAATACATATGAAATGAATACCTACTAATAATGTGTTCCAAATATTATTTGTTTTCTGTTATTCCATAATTCATAGCATTAATAAAACTACATAACAAAGTATTTAATAAAGGTACATTTCTTGCATTTGTATAATTTTGACATAGATTTGAAATATTCTGCATGTATTCTAGTTTTAATAAAAATTGGTTATTTTAAAATGTACCTAAAACTTAAACATCCTACTTTTTACACTTAACACTTTTCGGTGGCACTGGATGTTAGTTTCTAAAGAAAAATAATTTGTGAGTGGGGAGAGAGGGAGGAATAGGGACTGAAATAGAGCGGGGCAGGGCTGGGGCTGTAGCTCATTGGTAGAGTGCTTGCCTAGCATGCGTGAGGCCCTGGGTTCGATCCTCAGCACCATATATAAAAATAATGAATAAAATAAAGATTCATCAACTAAAAAAAATTAAAAAAAAAAAAGAAATAGAGCAGGTCAGTATACATGCATATGATTTTGTCAGGATGAACTCAGCTACTATGTATAACTATATTGCTCTAATAAAAAAATAAACTGTAAAAATGGCATCTCTTTAAAAAAGCATCTACTAATAAACATATGCATATATACACGTATGTTTAGTAAATGTCTGGCACATAGAAGATGTTTGATAACTATGTATTAAAGAGATAAATGAAAATGGTAGAAGCTGGTCCTAGTTTTCATGGACTGCTCACTTTTTCTTCTATTACACCATCTTCCTCCCTAGATACCATACAGGTATACAGTAAAATTCCTGATTCTCTGAAGAAAAAAAGAATTGCTGGGAGCAGTCACTACATGTAGGTTCGTTTCAAATGCAGAAATAGAAAGCTATGACATAAGGAGAAAAATAAAATCAAATGTTAGAGGTAGAATGACAAGGAAGTCTTTTAGGCTTAAAGTGAAATCTTCTTAAGGGCTTTTATATCCTCAAAGGGCCAACTTTACTCTTTACTCTTGTTTCAGAAAGAGGGCAGCAAAAACACTGCAAGGAAGGAATTGAGATGAAATAAGTCAATATATCCTGGTGTGGTCCACTTTCTCCAATTTAACACACTAACTAAACATCTACTTTGTCACCATTATAAGTACTGAGAATAGAAAATTGTAATATATGAACTTTAGCTTATAAGTTTGAAGAATTTAAAGAAATGAGTGAATCTAAAGCCACACCAACTCCAGAAAAATTCTGATTTTACATTGAGAAGCTAAAATACTCAAATCCATTTCAATCAGTCTATTGCATTTGATATTAGAATTAAAACATATAGAAACTGTATTAAAACATAAATTTCTAACTTAATAAACAAATAAGTTATATTTCACAATGTCTTCCTTGAAATGGTCTTTAATACAGGTTTACAAACTATTAGTGTTTTTATTTACTTAGGTGTAGATCCCTTTAACTATCAATCCCAAAGAAAATATTATATGGAAAACCAATATGCAAAATTTCATCAAAGCTTAGCAATTCTTTTAAAACCAGTGGAAGCCAGAGACCAATCTGCTTGTGCCACCTTCATTCTATGTAAACACCAAGGGCTCCAAACTGACAACAACTAATGACATCACTGTATAGGTGTTGTGTGACTACTTGTAATTGAATTCAACAATCTGTTCTTGTAATGTCATCAGTGACTTCATGTGCTAAATCATTTCTTAATTACAAATGCTCATCTTACTTGAACAATCCATAGAACTTGACAAAAGTTTTCCCTTCCATCTTAAAAACATTTAATTGGGCTTCTAGGGCATCTGACTTTCCTAGTTTTCTTCCAGTATCCCTTGCTGGGTGTTCCTCATATTCCAACCACTTAATGCAGAAATATTGCAGTGTTCAGGGCTTGGTTCTCTTTTCTACACCGATTCTAGGTGATATCATCTGGTTCCATGATTTTAAATACCAGCTAATTGTTGACAATTCATAAAATTACATTTCAGAGTCAGATTTCTCTCCTAAACTTCAGGCTCATTTATCCAATAGCTTCTGAGTATCTCTACTTAGATGTCTAACAGAAATCTCAAACATAACCCAAGACTGAAGACCTGACCTTACCTATGTAACCCTGCTCTTCCTCAGCCTTGCCTTATTGACATGTCTATCCTTGCGATTGGTTAGATAAAAATAATAATTGGTTAGATAAAATTGATAACTATGTATTAAAGAGATAAATGAAAATGGTAGAAGCCGGTCCTAGTTTTCATGGACTGCTCACTTTTTCTTCTATTATACCATCTTCCTCCCTAGATACCATACAGGCATACAGTAAAATTCCTGATTCTTTGAAGAAAAAAAGAATTGCTGGGAGCAGTCACTAAATGTAGGTTCATTTCAAATGCAGAAATAGAAAGCATTTCTATTATGGGATCATCCTTACATCCTCTTTCACTAAAATCTGATTTCAAAATAAGAACAGAATGCCTAAATGATGGTGGTAACATGAAATGAAATCTCCCAGCACAACATCCTCCAAAAAGTAAATTATACATACCTATATAAATATAAGAAAAACAAATGAAACAAAATAAAATTCATACCCTCAACATAACTAGAAAACAAACTTCAAATTATCTGCACACAGAAAAATAGGCATAAATACCAATAAGCCTTTTTTTCTTCCTTTTTTTTCTTTTTTGGTTCTAGGGTAGAACCCAGGGGCACTTTACCACTAAGCTACATTCCCATCCCTTTTCAAAAATTTTAAATTTTGAGATAGGGTCTCACTAAGTTGCCTTGGGCCTTGCTAAGCTACTGAGTCTGGCGTTGAATTTATGATCTTCCTGCCTCAGGCTCCTGAATCACTAGGATTACAAGCATGCATTAAAACAAGGATATTCCAAAAAAAAAAAAAACCTGGAAAACTTTCCAGAAAAATGAGTAGGAATAAAAAGTCCATTCTTTAAAAAGCATTGTGAAGGGGTCTTAAAAAACTAGAAAAGGGCTGGAGCTGTAGCTCAATGGCAGAGCACTTGCCCACCACGTGTGAGGCACTGGGTTCGATCTTTAGCACCACACTGATCTTCTGAATGTTATGATTTGAGAAATTCTCTAGTTAAACTGCTATTGATGTCTCATCCTTATTGTGGATGCTTTTATTTTTATGTTTTGCAGAACATTTCATATAAGAACTGTAAAATACATGTTCTCAATAAGCACACAGACCACCACCCGGGACAGACCATGTTAGGCCACAAATCAAGTCTCAAGTAGTTAAAAAAAAAAAAAAAAAAAAAAAAAAAAAAATCAACATTACAGTATGTATCGTCTCTGACTACATAAAATAAAACTAGAAATCAGTAACAATAAGAACTTCAGGGCTGGAGTTGTGCCTCAGTAGTAGAGCACTTGCCTAGCATGTGTGAGGCACTGGGTTTGATTCTCAGCACCATATATAAATTAATTAATTAATTAATTAAAGATCCATTGACAACTAAATAAAAATGGAAATACAACTTTATCAAACTCTATGGAATACAACAAAAGCAATACTAAGAGGTAAATATATAGCAATAAGCACATACATTAAAAACAAAAAAGGATTTAAAATAACCTAATGATGAAAATCAAGGAACTAGAAAAGCAAGAACAAACTAAACCTCAAATTAGAAGGGAAGAAATAGCAAATATTGAGCAAAAATAAATGAAATATAATTTAAAAAATAATTCAAAACATGGATGAAATGAAGAGTTGGTTTTTCAAATAGTAAACAAAATTGATAAACCTTTAGCTGAACTAACCAAGAAAAAAAGAAAGAACACCCAAATAAATAAAACCAGAAGTGAAAAAGGACACATTACAAAAGATCCTACAGAAATAAAAAAGACCATAAGGACTATTACAAACAATTATGTCAATAAGTTGGAAAATTAAAAAGACATGATAAATTTTTGGACATATACAAACTATTGAAACTGAATCACGAGTACACAAAACTTCAACAGAATAATAATGTACAAAGAGACTGAATCAGTAATAGTCTCCCACCAAAGAAAAGCCTAGGACCAGAAGATTTCACTGTTGAATTTTATCAATTAATGATAATCATTTAATATATATAAAATAAACTTATATAAATCAAATTTATAAGAAACTATATTAAATTCACTGTCAAATTTTATCAAACCTTTAAAGAAGTATTAATACCAAGTCTCAAATATTCCAAAAAATTGAAAGGGAGGGAATCCTTCCCAAATCATTCTATAGGGCCAGCATTACCCTAATACCAAAACCAAAACAAGGACAACAAAAAAGGAAACCATAGACTCATATTCTTGATGAACACAGAAGCAAAATTCCTCAACAAATTACTAGCAACAAAATCCTATAGTATATCAAAAAGCTTATGGATTATGCTCTAGTGGAATTTTGCCCTGGGAAAACAAGGACCCTTCAACATACACAAATCAGTAAATACATCATATGAACAAAATGAAGATCAAAAATCATACGATCATCTCAAGAGATGCAGAAAAAGCATTCAGTAAAATTCAACATACTTGATGATAAAAACCCTTAAAAAATCAGGTATAGAAAGAATGTACCCTAATAAAATAAAGGTTCTCTATAACAAACCAATAGAGAAGACAAACTTCTCCCTCAGTGAAGAAAGTTATAAAGTTCAGATATTACAGTTCTGGAGGATGGAAAGTCCAGGGTCAGGAAGCTTGCATCTGGCAAGGGCCTTCTTGCTGTGTCATCCCATAGTGGAATGTGGAAGGTCAAAAGAGCGCATGAATATATAAGAAA
This sequence comes from Geosciurus inauris, assembly GCA_004024805.1. NCBI lineage: Eukaryota > Metazoa > Chordata > Mammalia > Rodentia > Sciuridae > Geosciurus > Geosciurus inauris. Next base: position 8,769 of record PVHX01010885.1, read on the forward strand.
AAGAAGGTAGGAGAGAGAAAGAGAGAACTCGCATCCTTATGCCCTTTTATAATCAGCATTAATTTATTCATAAGGGTGGAGCCTCATGATATCAATACAGTTGCACTGGAGAATAAGTTTCCAACATGCTTTTTGGGGAACACTGAAATCAAAGCATACAATATTCGAAATATATTAAAGAATAAATGTAAGATCTGCAACTGGGAAACTCCAAGAAGAAAACAGGAGAAAAGCTTCATGGCATTGGCAATAATTCCTTGGACATGACAAAAAAACAAAAGCAGTAAAAACAAAACAAAGCATGTGAGATCACATAAAATTAAAGAGTTTCTGCACAGCTATAAACAATACATTAAATGTATAAACTATAGGAGAAAATATTTGCAAAAATATTGCAATATATAAAATATAAAAAATATGTGCAAACCTTATATCTGATAAGGGGTTAAGATGAAAAATATATGAGGAATCAGACAATTTAATAGCAAGAAAATATATAATCCAACTTAAGAATGGCAAGTAACCCAAACAGACATTTCCCATGAGAAGACTTACAGATGGCCAACAGGTTTATGAAAAGATGCTCAACATCATTAATTATCAAGGAAATGCAAATTAAAACCAAATAAGATCACCTGACACCTGTTGGCTATTATCCAAGACAAAAGATAACAAGTGTTGGGCAGGATATGGTGAAAAGGAAGTCTTGTACGCTGTTGGTGGGAATATAAAGTAGTACAGACATGATGAAAATGACAATCCAGTTTATGATCCAGCAACTCCACTACAAGTATATCCAAAGGCAATTGAATTGATGTCTGCCAAACTGCTGCTGTACAGTTCGGTTCAGTGTCCCCCAAAGGTCCATTTGTAATAGCTTGATCTTTAGGGTGGCAATACTGGGAGGTGCTGTGGACTTTTCAGAGGTAGGGCCTAGTGAGAGTTCCTTAAGTCACTGGGGGTATATCCTTAAAAGGGCCTGTGGTACACTGTTGGTACTCTCCCTCTCTTTCTTGCTTTTGGTCTTAATATGTTAGCATTTGCTTTGAAACAAGTTCACAACATGATGGACTACCCTCAACAGGGACTCAAACTAATGAGGCCACCCAATCTTGGACTTGAAACTCTAGAAACATAAGCCAAAATAAACCTCTCTTAATTTTTAAGGAGCCTGTGTCAGGTACTTTGGTGTAGTAATGCAAAGCTAACTTATAACACTGACACTCCCATGTTTGCTACAATATTATTCACAATAATAAGGGATCAACCTAAGTGTCCATCAACAGACAATCAACAAAGAAAACACAGTATGGATATACAAGAGAACAGTATTCAGCTTTAAAAAGGGGAGAATATTCTGTTACTTGAGACAATAGGAACAAATCTGGAGAACATGTGTTAAATGTAAAAAATAAGCCAAGCATACAAAAATAAATACCATATGATCTTGTTTGTCTGTGGAATATAAAAATGAAAAACTCAGACACATAGAAGAATATTGATCACCAGGGGCTAGGGTGTGTGTATGGGAGGGTGAGGGTGCCAGGGATTGGGAAATGTTGGTTAAAGGATACAAACACACTTTGATAGGATATACAAAATTCAAGAGTTCCATTCTACAACATGGTGACTATAGTTAATAACGATGTTCTGTGTACTTTACAATTGCTAAGAGGGATATGAAATATTCTCACTAACAAAAACAAACAAAATAAAGGATTATGTGAGGTAATAGACACGTTAGCTTGTTTAGCTATTCCACAATGTCTCTATATCAAGACATCATGTTATCTATGAATTTTACTTGTTCATTTAATTTTTAACTGAAAGAAAGGTAAATGAATCAAATATGGTAAAATAACAATAGGGTATCTGGGCAAAGTACATGAGAACTCTTTATACTATTCTTGTGACTTTTCTGTAAGTTTCATATTGTGTTGAAGAATTAAACCAACCAAAATGACCTTCCTGCTTCAATCTCTGACCCCTACACTCTATTCTCAAAAAACTAAAGCAATTCTTTCAAAATCATAAATCAAATTCTATCATTCCTCAACACTTTCCAATAAATCCCCATTTTATTCGGAGTAAAAGCTAATTTATACTGCTATTCTCTGAATGGTTTGCTCTTAATGCAAATATCCACTTGGCTAACTTTTTAATTTCCTTCAAGTCTTTGTTCAAATATTACCTTCCCAATAAAGAACCCCTAACCATCCCATTTAAAATCTCAATCCATTCCCTATCTCCAGGACTCCTGATCCCTTGACTTTGACTTTTTCTTTTCTTTTAGCACTTACCCCACTGTAACAATTACATAATTTACTTGTTTTATCTGTATTTTTATATGACTGACTCCTTTTGCTACAATGTAAGCTTAATGAGGGGATGGAGTTTTTAGTATTGTGTTTTTTAATATATCTTAAATGCCTAGAACTGTGCCTGGCACACATCAGGCATACAAAAAAGTTGTAAAGTGGATGAACAAGTTTCATTGATCACCTGTTAGAACACAGACATTGTCCAAAAGAGTCAAGGACCCAGCTACAAAGGAAATCAAACTTTGATGGCATATGATACAAAGTACAACATCAGGGAATGCTGATGAAGAATAAAATAAGTAGGCTGACTATAATATCAAAAATCTTGCCAGTGAGAGGAAGGCAAGTTGCAGAGGTATTTTAAGTCCAGAAATTCTGGGAAAGGAATAGTCTAAACTTTTTTTAGAATAGTCTAAATTTTTGTTTAAAAATACTTACTATGTCACTTTTAATATTAATCCACATTTGAACATGTATTCAATCAGAATTCCTACCACTTTTCAAAGTAATCTCTTTATTAGTCAGTCTCTCCAATTTACTATTTATAAATATACGTAAGAGGAATGCAACGTGAAACTGAAAATCTTGCAATAGTTTCATCATGTATAAGGCAATATAAAACCACAAGAAAATTATTAATTTCTAATTGAGAAGGTGGTCAAGATATACCAACAAGGATTAGAACATCAAAGAATAATGAATAAAGATTCATAAAAATCCTTAGAAAAATTTTGTGATACCTTAAATTTTGTAAAAAAGGATACTTTTCTTAATCTTATTCAAAGAAATATGAATGAAGGACATCATAATGTGCTGTCATAATTTTGTCAGAAGACCTATGTAAAAAAATCTGCACTTACTTATTCATCATACACACAGACACACACACACACACAAATTGTATGCAGTGATGGACATGTTAATCAGCTTGCTTTACTCATTCTACAGCATATACCTATATCAAAACATCAAATTAAACACTGTAAACAATATTTACTTTTTATTTATCAATGAATTTTCAATAAATTTATGAGGAAACAAATACTTAATTCATTCTCATTCTCATAATTAGCTTGTAGTTACAAATATACAGTAAATTTCCCTAAGATTTTAGGTTTCATTTTTCGAAACAAAGAGTTAGTCAAACCTCTCTCTTTCTCACCACCATCATCACCACAATAATTCTTTATATACATGTATATGTATACATACAACACTATGCTTAAATGGGTCACTTTAAGAGGTGCTTTTAAGCATCTTATATTTTCCTTGAGCACTGAAGAGGGAAAGACAGAAAATACGTGAAAAAGAAAAATGGGTTTCAGCACAAAGCCCCAAAGGGAAGATGAACTGATGTATGTTTAATCAGGTACATTTTTTGTTTGGTTGGTTTTGTTTGTTTGGTACTGGGGATTGAACCCAGGGACCCTTGACCATTGAGCCATATCCCCAGCCCTTTTTTTTTTAAAATTTAGAGACAAGGTCTCACTGAGTTGCTTAGGACTTCACTAAATTGCTGAGCCCAGCTTTGAACTTGCAATTCTCCTGCCACAGCCTCCCAAGCCACTGGAATTACAGGCGTGTGTAGCATCGTGCCCCTCCGAGTCATATTTTTAATAAACAAGACATAAAATAAGCCACACACACTTGCAATCTCAGCTTTTGGGAAGCTGAGGCAGAAGAATTGCAAGTCAGAGGCCAGTCTCAACAACTCAGCAAGACCCTGTTTTGAAATAAAAAATAAAAAGAGCTGAGGATATAACTCTATAATGAAGCACTCTTGTGTCCAATCCCCAGTACTGGGGAAACGGGGTAGAAAATAATTTATGTCATACATTCAGCTACAGTGCAAAAAAGCTTAATTAGAATCTCTAGCAAAAGGTGTAATTTATCATTTGGACCACAAGATGGAGGCACCAGTCACCTGGAAACAACACAAATAAAAGCGAAGAAAAAGTCTTTTAGGTTAAAATGATAAGAACTAATTTTTTTAAAAAACCATATATGTTCCCACATTATTCTGTAAAAAATGGAGACTTATTCTAATAATCAACTATTGAAGACTGACATATAGTTCTGAAGATATTTCTCCACCAAACCTCATTCAATTGTGAACTCTAAAAAGCAAATATGTTAACTCATTTGGTTACGCTTGCAAAGTAACTTAGCCTTCAAATAGCAGCAGAACTGAAGTGATGAACTGAGTAGTTCTGTAAAAACTGAGAGGGATACAAAAAATATTTCATCTGATTTACAATAACAAAACACTGGGTTCTGTGCAAATATACTACAAATTGAGTTTTATCACAAAGTGACCCTGACAAATCAACAGTAGATACACTAATTTCCTTCATTTGTTATAATTCTTCCACAAATACAATGAGTCTTGACAAATGCCAGAAAATGTGCTTAATGCACATTATTTAATAAATACTAATCATTCATTGCCATTATTGACATTACTATTCCTTTTTTTTTTTTTTTTTTTTTTGGTACCAAGAATTAAACTCAGGGATACTTGACCACCGAACCACTTCCCCAGCCCTATTTTGTGTTTTATGTAGAGACAGGTCTCACCAAGGTACTTAGTGCCTCGCTGTTGCTGAGGCTGGCTTTGAACTGCAATTCAGCCTCCCAAAGTGCTGGGATTATAGGCGTGTGCTACCGTGCCCAGCTGACATTACTATCCTTTAATATAAAGTAATTATGAAGCATCCTCAAAGCAAAAAAGGACTAGTAACTCTTTTTCTCTTATATGAAATATTTTTAGTCTCACTAGAAACAGATAACATAGCTTAGTCAATCATCCATTAGTAGTTTCCATTTCTGCTTAAAGATCATGTATTTCCCTGGCAGGAAATTCAGGATTTTAGATTAAAGTTCATTAAATTCATTTTAAAGCCACTATAAAGGACTGACATACATGTATGACTGTGAATATATTTCATCCTCCTGTTTTTCTCTGGTTTAAAGTACTATACAGATATGGTTCCATTTCTATAAGATAGGAATACAATCATACACTACTGGGGAAATAATATTTTTCTCCCCTTCACCAAAATACAATCAGGTATTTAAACATATTCACACATAAACTAAGGGAATTCAGAAGGCAACTGAAAAAAGTAATCTTGAGGAAAAAACAAAAAAATTTAAAATGAAGATCAGAAAATTAAAAACCCCACATTCAGATAACCCTAAAACAATGGCCTATATAAAAAACCTTACAATTATTTGGTTTTCAACAAAATATTTCAAAGTAAAGTGTTTTGGTTAAAATCTTAAAACCCTTTAAGAAGCTCTATGAATTTGATGATGTCAATAGTTATGATTTCATTATGTGATCTGATAAACCCAGGACAGAACATTATTTACTGTTAAAAATTATATATATGATTTTAAAATTTTTAGTCCATTCTTCAAAATATAGTTGCCACTTACATCACTGTACACTACTACAAGGATAATCCATATTGCCACTTCAAAATCTTTGTCACAAACATTAATTTACAAAACAGTAATGCAGAGTTTGGAGTAAAAAACTAGATCTAATTATTTTAAACAAAAGATTCTTCCCTCAGTTTAAAGGAAAAAAATTATTTAATAAACTGTCAAGCTGTAATTTTGGAACAATGCTGCCATCTTCTGGAAAATCTGAAATATCTTCACTATTCCCAAATGTTAAAGAGCAGATACCACATTCAAGAAAGCTCTATCACCATCTTCCTATTATCTACTAAAGCAAAAACATTTGATTTATAATTCTGACCAGTGGAATTTTTCTGATTGTAACTATTTCTATTAACTATAATTTATTACAATTTTAAGCATATTAAATTCTAAATGCAAATAGCTTGAGGTGACATCATCTAAAACAAAGTGCTTTACAATTAATTACACGCAACAGTGGCTGATACAGGTTTTGAATGATTAGATAATGATACATCTTGCAAAGAAAAATAAGTGTCTTCACAAGTTTGATGATACTAATACAATTAAATTTAGAAGGACATTTGACTAAGGCAAGTCCAAACCTGAACCACCTAGAAGAGTGATGATACCATGGAAACATACTCTTATTTTTAGTGAAAATGTTTTTCTTTGAAGAAAAATTTGGCTCATTTATCAAAGTAGACCTTAATTACCTGTTTTAAAATTTTGTAAACTACTTAATTATTTCCTGTGGGGTTAGCAATTTTTTTTTTCATTAGTTGTTGATGGACCTTTATTTAATTTATTTATGTGTGGTGCTAATAATTGAACCCAGTGCCTCTCATATGCTAGACAAGCACTGTACCACTAAGCCACAACCCTAGCCCCTCCTGTGGTTTTTAAACATTTTATTTTGTTAGCATTTTTATAATTCTGGGTCCATAAATATCTTGATTCATTGAATAGCTGCTTTTTCAGCACCTACTTTATACCCAGGGAAATTTTTATGAAGCTCACATATTCAAAAATGAAACTATGATCTCATGCTTAAAATAAGGATAATGATCCCTAGTTACATGTTATAAAGACATGAAATAATCATTACTCAATGAATGGGAATTATAATTAATTTATGCATTACTAAAAACCTAGAGGTTATGGGAAGTTGAAAATGGAGAGAAAAATGTGTTTTTATTTTATATTACAAATCAAATTAAACTTCTGATTAAAATAGCCATTGATTCATATTTACCTCCTTCATTTCCTCAAATCCCCTGAATTTATTAAAGAATATAAAGAAGGAGGCCGGGTGTGGTAGCTCAGCTTGTAATCCCAGTACTTTGGGAGGCTGAGATAGAAGAATCGCGAGTTCAAAGCCAGCCTCAGCAACGGCAAGGCGCTAAGCACCTCAGTGAGACCCTGTCTCTACATAAAACACAAAATAGGGCTGGGGATGTGGCTCAGCGGTCAAGTGTCCCTGAGTTCAATCCCTAGTACAAAAAAAAAAAAAAAAAAAGAATATAAAGAAAGAGTTATAGCTATGTAAGAAAACAGATAAAAGTTGCATCAAAAGATCTGAAAATAAGGCCAACAGGCCTGAAATTCATAAAACATGTATGCAGTTAGAATAGTGCTCAATAAATATTTGTCACATGAGAAAATGAATGGTACAGGGTGGGATGAAAAACAAACTCCACAGTGCTGACTGGCCTGTGGATCAGCATGGGCAGATAGGCCAGTCTGCAAACAATCTATCTGGCTTTTCAAAAAAAAGGCCCAAGAAAACCCCAAGCTTAGAGCTATAGGGTGGAAAGAAAGGAACAAATGGTAAGGGTCAAGTCCAAGTAATTTGGAAATGTTACCAGTGTTCCCACAGGTAATGTGAACAGCTTGTAGGATGTCACACCAACCGATAATGAGAATTATGAAAAGTAATAGGCTAGATGCAACTCATAAGAAGCTACTACATTCAATTAATTTTGATGTTATTATCTTTTTTCCTTAATGTTATTATTTTTTCTTTCTAATACCATTATTGCAGTCCAATGGGATCTCTTTCAAGGATCATGGTAAATACAGCAATGTTGGCATAATACTTAACAGATTTATTTTGAGGTAACTATCTTTTATCAAATAATAAAAGGATCATGGTAATTTATTTTTAGGTAAGTATCTTTTATCAAATAATAAAAGGATCATGGTAAATACAGCAATGCTAGCATAATACTTAACAGATTTATTTTGAGGTAACTATCTTTTATCAAATAATATCTTATCAAATAATATCAAATGCAAAAAATACAGTTCTTCGATGACTAATACCACACTAAATGAATAAAAAGAAAAAGTAATTTTAAAAGAATTCTTAGGGGCTGGGATTGTAGCTCAGCGGTAGAGCGCTTGCCTCGCATGTGGGAGGCCCTGGGTTCGATCCTCAGCACACATACAAAGCAATAAAATAAAGACATTGTGTCCATCTACGACTAAAAAAATATTAAAAAATAAATAAATAAAAATAAAAGAATTCTTAAATATTCTTTTGCGCTGATGGTGTTAAATGCTCAACAATTTATGCAATACAAAGAAAATTCAAGATTTCTTAAAAATCACCTTTTATGACAAGTAAACAGAGTTAGATGACTAACTTTGGAAGAATTTATTGTAAAATAAATATATATATATATTTACAAAATATCCAGATATTTTGACTTGATTTGACTTGATTTATATTGGAATGCTTAGGAAATGCCTAATAGTATTTATGGACCATAACATGTCTGTGATCATGGCTTTAATGATTAAGAACCCAGGCACTCAGAGATACTAGGCAGCAGCATACCAGAGATTAATTTCGTCTACATCATGAATGAAGGCCTGATTTTCTCACAACCAACAGTACATGAATTCAGGGGACGTAGGAACACTAGAAAACAATCTGGACTATAATATAATCAAAGATAAATGAATATCCTTTGACCTCGAAATCACATTTTTAGAATGCCCAAAACATGTACAGATACAACTTTTTCCCTTGCAATTACTAACAGTGGTTCTAAAAGCCTTCTTATGTAAGTCTTTCCATGACCAGAATATTTATAGCAAACTATTAGTAACAGCAAAAATCAAGAAATCTCTTGTGAACAGTAGAAGGGATGAGTAAATTGTGGCATATTTACATACAGAACAGTATACAGCAATGAAAATGAATAATTATAATTTCTTTATTTATTTTTTATTTTTGGGCACCAGGGATTGAACAGGAGTGCTTAACCACTGAGCATATCTGTATCCCTTTTTATTTTGAGACAGGGTCTCAGTAAGTTGCTGAGGATGGCCTGGAACTGGTGATCCTCCTGCCTCAGCCTTTCAATAGTTGAGATAACAGGTGTGCACCACTGCTAAATATCACATGGGTCAAAGAGAAAATATAAATAGAAGTTAGAAGATATTTTAAATGCATGAAAACATTTTTCAAAAGATAAAAAATTTGTGAAATGTGACCAAAAAAGTGCTTTCAGGAAACCTATAGCATCAAAACCATATTTTTTTTTTGGTACTGGAGATTGAACTCAGGAGCACTCAACCACTGAGCCACATCCCCAGCCCTATTTTGTGTTTTATGTAGAGACAGGGTCTCACTGAGTTGCTTAGTGCTGAGCTGTTGCTGAGGCTGGCCAACCATATTTTTATAAAAGGAGAAAGTTCAAATCATGGCCTTGGTGGTCACCTAAACAAACTATAAAAACAAATAAAACCAAATGAAAGAAAGAAACAAAAAGAAAATTTAAACCAATGAAAAACACACAGGAAAAAAATGTCAAGTTGATTCCTTAAAAACTTCAATAAAATTAACAAACCATGTATCAAAACCAAGAAAAAGACCAGTCAGAATTTATCAGCTTTAGGAATGCAAAAAAGTTTATCATTACAAATTCTACAAACATTAAAAAAATAAAGATGAGCTATAATGGATAACTCAAAGTCCATAAACCCAACATGTTAGATAAAAGGGGCAAACTCGTAAAAAGACACAAACTACCAAAGTATATCCAAGACAAAATAGATAACCTGAGAAGTCTTATATCCATTAAAGCTATTGAACTTGTAGTTTAAAAGCTTCCAACAAAGAAAACTCTATGACCTTATGGCTTCTCAAGTGATTTATGCCAATTAAGAAACAATACAAATGCTCCCAAACTCTTCCAGAAAATTCAAGAGAAGGGAACAAAATCCAACTCACTCTATGAGACCAGTATAAATCTAATAACAAATCCAGAACAAGACAGTACAAGAAAACTAAAGATCAAGATCCTCAAGGAAAAAAAACTCAAAATTCCTCAACAAAGTGTCAGGATATCAAATGCAACAACAAAACAGAAAAGATAATGCATCATGACCAAATGGAGTTTATTCCACAAATGTGATGTTCAAAACATTCCAACAATGTCAAATGAGTTGAAAACTTATGTTCAGGCAAAAAAAAAAAAAAAATTAGAGCCACACATGATTATTTATAATAGCTTTATTCATAACTGCCCAAAATTGGAAGCAACCAAGATATCCTTCAATAAGCAAATTAATACACAAACAATGGCTTCACCACACAAAGGAATATTATTCATCAATAAAAACAAATGAGCTATTATGCCACAAAAAGACATGGAAAAAAACATTACTAAATATTACTAAATGTATAGTACTAAGTGAAAAAATCCAATCTACAAAGGTTATGTACTGTGTGATTTGAACTATATAACATCTTGGAAAAGGCAAACCAAGGAGACAGTGAAAAGATCAGTGGTCCCTAGGGAGTTAAGTGAAATGGAGGGATGGAAGAGGGAGGAAATACTAATGGAAGATACCGATACCAGGAGAAACTGCTGAAGAAGAGGAAAGGGAGTATCTGAGTAGTTTTCACCCAAAATTTTTCTGAAACTGCTCTAAAAAAATAAAGTCCATTAATTTTAAAAAGTCAATATAATTCACCATATTATTATCTTAATAGATGCAAAAAAACCAAACAAGTATTTGACAAATCTCAAGCTTCATTCATGGGGAGAAAAGAAAAAAAGTCTCAGCAAACTACAAATAGTAAGGAACTCAGTTAACCTCTGAACAGGCATCTGAAAAAATTAGAAGTAACTTTATACTTAACTATAAGAAAACAAATGCTTTCCTCCTAAGATAGGAAATAAGGCAAAAACATTTACTCTTACCACTTCTAATCAATGTTACACTGAAGGTCTAATCCAGTGCAACCAAGAAGGGAAAGGAATAAAAGGCAAACAAGTTGGAAAGGAAAAAATCAGAACTGTCTTTATCAGCAGTTGACATAATGCCCAAATCTGCAAAGGGCTAGGCAAAACAGTAAAACAGGCTGCAGTATGGCTGATTAACATTTTAAAAAATTAATTGTATTTCTATATACAAGCAAAGAGGAACTGAAAATTAACTTTTAAAAGTACACTGATAGTAACCACACAATATAATACACTTCACAACAAATGTAACAAAATATCTGCATAATCTCTACACTAACAACTACAAGTCCTAAGAAGAAATCAAAGAACCACCAAGTGGGCTGGGGTCATGGCTCAGCGGTAGAGCGCTTGCCTAGCATGCGTGAGGCACAGGGTTCGATTCTTAGCACCACATATAAATAAATGAAAAAAAATAAAGGTCCATCAACAACTAAAAAAAAATTAAAAAAAAAAAAAAAGAACCACCAAGTAAAAGTCCTTCAAAAATTAACTCAAATGAATTTTGACATTAATTTTAATTCTTTTCATGCTGCATTATCCTGTTTCTCTTAAGTAGCAAAAATATTTTGTGATGCTAGGTAAATATTTTTATTCACATTTTACAGAGCAGGCTGAAGTTGTTATGATCTAGCACTCACACTCCTGGGTATATACTCACAGGAAATGAAAACTTATGTTCATATAAAACCCACATGTGAATGTTTCTTGCAGTTCTACTCTTAAGTACCCCAAACTAGAAGCAACCCACATGTCTTTGAATGGGTAAATGTACAAACTGTGGTACATCCATAACAAGGAACACTAATCAGCATAAAAAGGAACAAACTATTGATACATGCAATGAATCTCAAAGGCATTACACTGAATGGAAGAAACCAGTTTCCAAAGGTTACACATGTTTATGATTCTATATGCCCAACTTTTTCAAAAAGACAAAACCAAAAGAACAAAGTGGTGGTTGCCACAGTTAGGAATGGGGAAAAAAATCATATCAAAAGGTTAGCATGAGGGAGTGATTGAGGGCAAGACAGCGGTTCTGTATGCTGACTGTGATCCCCTTACATGAATCTTCTGTGTTAAAATGTATAGAACTGCATACCAATTTAAAAAGTTTATTTGATTGTATTTAATTTTTAATAAAAATTTAAAATAGCAAAAAGAACACTAAAGAAAAAAATGAGATACTACTATGCACCAACTAGAATGCTGATGTGGAACAACTGCAATTCTCATACATTCTGGTGGCAATGCAAAATGGTACAATAGCTTTAAAAATTTCTTTTAAAAACATTTTTTTAAATGTTGATGGACCTTTATTTTATTCATTTATTTATATGCCTTACTGAGAATGGAACCCAGTGCCTCACACATGCTAGGCAAGTGCTCTACCACTGAACCACAACTCCAGCCCCTAGAAGTTTCTTAAAAAAGTAAAACAAACACCTACAAGTTTACCCGCCATTCCACTTCAAGACATGGAATAAAGAGAAATGAAAGCATATGTCTATAAAAAGACATTTATGAATGTTCATAATTTATTCCTAATATCCCCAAACTGTAAACTATCCAAATATCTATGAACAGGTGAATGGATGAGCAAATTATGGCATATCCATACAGTGGAATATTAGCAATTAAAAAGGGATAACTTTTGGTAAATACAAACATGTGGATGAATCTCAGTATACTGAGAGAAAAACCCAGAGAAAAAAAGAAAACATACTATATATTTCCATTTACATAAAATTCTAGAAAATGCAAACTATAGTATCAGAAATCAGATCAGTGATTGCCTGGGTACAGGAAGCTGAAAGCAGCATATTCTTTGCCCTTACAGTTTAAAAGCTCATTAGGAAAACAAGTCTAAGATACTAAAATAAGTTAAAGTAAAAGGGTAGGCAAAAAAAAAATTGAGTGAAAATCATAGAATATAGTTAACGTGTGTGGGAAATAAATGAAACACAATTTTGAAAAGGTCTTTGTGCTTTTCAATATTACTGCTGTTACTATTTAACTTTCCAGTAAGCATACTTAGTCTTGGGGAGGGCAATTACTTTGCCTGTGATCCCTGTTATTAGGCGTCAGAGTGGCGATTCCAACCCAACTTATTTCGCGCAAAATCTGATATCTTAAGCATCGTGGTCTGATATAAAGTGTGATTTCAACGGAGAGGAACCCCTCATAACACCCCAAACCACTTGCTCCACTATTTGGCACGAATCCTGCACAGAAACACCACGATTAGAGCCTGGCTTCTAAAACTGACGCAAATTTCTGGGAAGGGGAACTGGGAGCCCCGAAGGATCAGAGGAGAACAGTGTTCAGGGACTTCCTTCTGACAGGTTTGGTAGTGAAGAAAGTGACCACCGGGCCAGCGCCAGAGCCAAGATGCCACTGAGAAAGTCAAACGGTGAGAAAGAGGAAAAGTCCTGGCGCTGAAGATAGACCTCTTCAATTACACATCGCTCAGCCCTGGTCGCAAGCCAGGCACTGGCGCACGAAAAGCCACTTCTCCGCTACTCTAGCAAAGGATTCGGACGGACGAGTCCCAGCCTACGTAGCCCAAGCGCCAGGACTAAGCCCTCCGCAGGGGTTCAGGAGCGTGCGCTGTGATCCCGCGGGCCGCCAGGGGCCCAGCTGAGAAGGCGCAGCCGGGCAGGAAGCACGGACTCGCACGGCCCGCCGCGGAGCAAAACCGCAGGGTTAGACGCCGCGGGGCTACTTCTAGCGAAGGGGAGTGCGTGGCGGACCAAATCGGGATAGACCCTCGGTGACACCCTAAGTGTACCCGGGCAATTGACGAGACGCTCTCACTTTTTCCTCACTGACCAAGCAAACGCTGTCCTGTCTCTCACCTTACCTCTCCAGTTCTTGTACTCCGGGATGTAGTAATACTTGTTTCCGAGCTGATCTGTGCCCACGTGCTCCTTCACCTCCTTCGACAGCGCTCTCCACAAGGCGCGAAACAAACCCTGAGTCCTACCCATGCCCGCCACTCTGCTACCGGCGTGAACCCAAGCGGATCTGCTGGGGAGCTGGGAAGGACGCTGGAGCCGCCGACTCCGCCCACCGCGCCGAAGGAACAGCCCGCCTCCCTCCGTAAACCCACCGAGTAACGGCAACTACCATTGGTCAGATGGTATCACAGATTAGCCAATGGGAAGCTCTGCTGTTAGAGCTCCGCCTCCAGGCCTTGTCATGGAGGCGTCCAGCGTGCAAGCTGCTGTGAGGAAACGTGATGCTGGGCTTTTTTTAAAAAATATATATATATATTTTTAGTTGTCAATAGACATTTGTTTTATTTATTTATTTATACGTGGTGCTGAGGATCGAACCCAGGGCCTCACGCATGCGAGGCAAGCGCTCTACCGCTGAGCTACAATCCCAGCCCCGATGCTGGGCTTTTTGTCCGCGCGACAAACGGGTTTGGAAGACCCGGTGTGCTTCCGGAGAGCCGAGTCCACACGGAGGTAAAGAAAATCTTACCTTTTCCTCTAACAAGCCAGTTACTGGAATTTGGCTCAATGGCTGAATCCTAGAGACGAGGTCGGAGGCCATTGACAAGAGATGCACTTGGAGTAATTGGCAGAAGTTCGATGGGGAAGAACTTTGTGTGCCTGAGTAAAAATATGAAGATGAGAGTCAGGTCGCAGCTATTCGGTTTTGACTTCCCCTTGAAGAATGGGTTGAAGTTGAGATCAAGAGAATGAGCCAAGTTAGGTGAATATTGCCCTTGTCCGAGTTGATGGAAACCTGGGACAGAGAGAAGCAAGTGGGATGAAGAGAATGAAGAAGTTTGAAAAATGCCCAAGAAATATAAACAGCCATGGAAAAAGAGTAGATAAGTGAATGATGAAAAGGGAAGAGTCGATAATGATTCCTAGATACATCCCTTGCGTAGAAAGTTGAATGTTGGTGACAGCCTCTGAAATAAGACGTTCCAAAGGGGAGCAAGTTTTACATTTAGTTTTGCCCATATGATTTTGAGGAACTTGTGAATATATTCACGCAGAGAGTGGAGGACATAATTCCATATTTGAGTTATATACTCAAGGGAAATTTAGATTTCTTTAATGTAAGTCACTAATGGAAGTCACTAAGAGATAAGATCAGCCAGGCACTATTATTAAGTCTGCTCTCAGCCGCAGCCCTTAATTCAGAAACCACAAGAGAGGCAGTGGAGGATGAAGAAAAAACAGACACATAGAAAAAGGTTGGGCCAAACTCCATCAGAGTTTGACCGAGAGCTAGCTCAGCACGTTTATATAGGTTTCATCAAAAGGTTATTTGTGGGAAAGTTTCAGCAAAGCAAGCAATCTGAAGGATGCAGGACTGGCAAGACATTAGGTTCACCTTGTTTTGCTGGGAATTTCTTATCGCTGGGAGCTGGTGCCTAAGCTCAAAGTCCTGATTGATAACTCTGAGCCTTTCCACAGTTTGTTCTGGTTGGCATCACCATATAACTGGGCCTTCCCGACCTGCACGTTTGCACAGGCAGTTCCCCACACAAACACAACCACAAGAGAGTCAGAAAGACTGTGATTCAAATCACCACTCTCCACAAATGGCAAAAATCTGAGAAACATAAACCTTTAAGTTTAGACAGAAGAGACCGGGAAGTAGCTCAGTGGACGAGTGCTTGCCTCCCTTGAGCAAACCCTGGGATTTGATCCCCAGACCCTGGAGATAAAAAGATTGGACAGAAGAAGAGAATGTAGATGAACTTGCAATGGGTTGCCAGAGAGGTAGAGTTAAAACTCAGGAGCTGAGGTCATGCATGCTGAGGGAATGAAGTGTTTAAGGAGCCATCAAATGTGTCACATACTGCTTGCTCTTTTTTTTTTTTTAAGTATTTTTTTAGTTGTAGATGGATACAATGTCTTTATTTTATTGCTTTGTATGTGGTGCTGAGGATCGAACCCAGGGCCTCAGGCATGCGAGGCAAGCACTCTACCACTGAGCTACAATCCCAGCCCCTGCTTGCTCTCTTTGCACTCAGTAGTTTTCTTTCATATTGCTCAGGTTTACTTTTTTTCATGCAGTTTATTCCCACTGAAATTGTATTATATATTTTCTTTCTACTATATCATCTTCTTAATCCGACAAATAAAAAGGGACCTGTATTTTAGGCCTAAAAAAGGGTTTGGCACATGGTAGAAGTTTAATAAGTATTTTGCGAGTGACATACACTCAACAAATATGAGTAATTAAAAGCACACATTGCAATTGACTGATAGACTAAATACTAATGACCTTGGGAAAAATAACTTCAGAGGAATAGTGGGAATAAAAATAAGAGAAAAAGTAAATGGGGATTACTAACATTAATGACTTTCTCAAGAATTTAAATCAATAGAGAAAAGGTTAAAATGCTTATTGACAAACTGATGGGTATGATTCATTCTAATATACCAAAGGAAGAACCCAGTTGTGCATTAGTTATCAATACCTGGGAAACAAAGTATCCCAAACTTAAAAGCATATAATAACTGAAAGATTTGTTATGTCATAGGCTAAAGATGTCAAGAATCTTAATGTGTCTTAACTGGGTTCTCTCTCTGGCTCAGTGTCTCTTACAAGACTATAATCAAAATATTGAATGGGGTTATTGTCATCTCAAGACTGAACTGAGTGAAGATCTGCTTCCAAGCTCACTAAAGTGGTTGTAGACAGGATTTAGTTCTTCACTGGCTTTGGCATGGCCTTCTTCAATCCCTTGCCACATGGGTCTCTCCATAGGGCAGATCCCAGTATGACAACTGGCTCCTATCAAAGCAAATAAGAAAGCAAGAAGGAATCTAGATTGTTTTTATAATCTAATCTCAGAAGTAACATTTCATTACTTTGATCATATTCCAGTCATCAGAAGTGACTCACTAAGGGCTTGCACACATTCAAGGAGAGAAAATTACCTAAGGTCATGAATACCAAGAATTAGAGACTTTGGGAGTCATTTTTTGGCTCTCAACTTCAACTCAGAAACAGACAAAAATAATAAATTATTTTAATAAATAATAATAAATGATTATTTAGCTGTTTTCAAAGAGCAATTCCATGATGTTTTATGCACTACAGTGTTATATAATCTTTACATTTTAGTGATACATATTTAGAATAGTAAATGTTTCAAAATGTTTTATGTGATTTTATGTAGATAAGTTAACATTAAGTCTTTCATGTTGTTTTATTTGAGTCACATTTTGGTTAGCTCTAAATGATGATTGAAGTTATATCCCCTGTTGACTTCCTCTCCATAACCCCATTTAGTGCAGAGATGACAGTAATATTTTTTTTACCCAATCATCTACTCTAATGGGTTATAGCACATACAAATATCCAGAGGATTTTATTTCAATGACTGCAGGAACACAAGCCAAATGTATACCAAAACCAGTCAATCTCCTCTGATAAAGCAATTTGTTTATACCAAGTAGTTCTGCAATTCTTCTATTGTGATCAGTGAATCAAACATTGTGAGTCAACTTGACTGTTGCCTCATCTTTAATTTTAGTCAAAATAGCTTTACTCTAAAAAAAACAGCATTGCTCCTTTTTTTCCTATAGTTAAATTCAATATGTTTAAAGATATTGCAATGTCAGAAATAATTTAAATATGCGAGCCACTGAAAAGCTGAGTTTCTCAGTCTTTTAATTCTAAAAAGTCCTTGGTCTAAGAAAGCAACTAAGTACAAGTAAGTATTTGTCATAATTCTGTGATGTAAAGCTCTCATTTCAGTAGAACTGAAAGTTCAGAACAGTGAGAAGTCTCTTAACCAGATCACTAGATTAATCCATTTGTAACTGGATTTCATTTCTGTGAAAATATGATTCCCAAAACATAATTTAACCTTTTCTGCCCGAAAACATATACCATGGTAATCCCATTCACATCTTCTACCAACTGCTCTGAGTACTTATCAGAACTCAGTATTTGTCCCTAACCCCATTAATATCAGTTTTACTTATTGTTCTTATTATTTCATTTTAATGTGAGATAGTGAAATGTTAATGCAAAAAGAGTTACTATTCTTAAAAAAAAATAAATGAACCACTTACGAAATACTCAGTCCAAATAAATGGCTTAAAACAAAATGCTGTTCAATAAGGAACTATAGAGGCAGATAAAACATTGTCAGAATATTGGGATCACCTGAGGTAGTTGGAAAGCACATTCATGCCAGATTTCCATCTCCAGAGATTCTGACTTCAGTTGTCCTAAGACAGCAGAATTTTTCAAATCTACTTAGATTATTCTACTACATAGCCAGGATTAGAATCATTGATTGAGAATGATTCCATATTCACTTCTTTGCATATGTCTTAGATTTTCGCTCAAATAAGTTAAATAAATTTTAACCAAACCTGAAAATTAATGGAATATATATAACATGAGTATATTTTGAAAAAAAAAAAAAAAGATATGATACTCCACTCAGCACATTGAATTTTACTTCAAACAATTGACATATATTCAGGTAGTGCTCTTTGCACAGTAGTGAAAGTCTGTAAAATTGGCTATGCAAGTTGACCTGTGCAAAATGATCTTAGTAATCAATGGGGAAAATTGCAATTTTTTTGTGATCTTTAATATTTTGGTCAAAATACTAAAAATCGTATTACATTTATAGTTACAAATGTGTAGGAAAATGAACAACAGTAAACCTAGTATTTATTTAGCACATTGTCACGTAAAACAGTGTTAGAAACAGAACCAAAGTTATTTCTTTGTTAAAGAGAATATTTATTAAGAGTTACTTATTAAAAAGATGTATTAAGAGTTGTATGAATATTGCTTGCCTTTTCCTTTTTCTTTTTTCTTTTTTATTAGTAAGTTTGCCTTTTTCTCATTTTTTTTTTAATTTTTTTTTTTTTAGTCGTTGATGGATCTTTATTTTATTCATTATTTATATGTGGTGCTGAGGATCGAACCCAGTGCCTCACGCATGCTAGGCAAGCGCTCTACCACTAAGCTACACCCTCAGCCCCGCCTTTTTCTCATTTTATAACTTAACCATATGAGGTAAGGATCTTTTTCTATGCATTGGCTAGTTGTCCTGCTCTTTTCTAAGTTAGGATCAGATTCTAGTGTTTTATCGTTTACATCTTCATCATGGAATAGCTCTGAGAGTTCCTTTAATGTGAAGGTTTGTTTTTGTTTTTGTTTCCTACACATCACTTCCTCTGGAACAACTTCAGCCTTTTATCACAGCCACTTTATATCTGTAAGTTCCCTTGATTTTCTGGTTCTGCTTAGTTTCTTAAATGGCAGCAGGATCAACAATTCCATAGCCAGTTGTTTTTTTCTTTATTTCCATTTATGTTAAATTTGAGTTTCACTTCAGCATCATACTTTTTGTTTCTTTGGTACACTTTTATTTT
This sequence comes from Geosciurus inauris, assembly GCA_004024805.1. Classification (NCBI taxonomy): domain Eukaryota; kingdom Metazoa; phylum Chordata; class Mammalia; order Rodentia; family Sciuridae; genus Geosciurus; species Geosciurus inauris. Next base: position 28,161 of record PVHX01010885.1, read on the forward strand.
GTTGGTCACTTACCTCTTTTACTTATTAATTTTCATAAAATTTCATGTAGGTTTATCTCAGGGACAAAGATAACAGATCTAGGAGTCTGTATGTAAACTGAGCAACGTACAATGACCAATCATCTTATAAACTTTGAAAGAAGTTATAAATTGATCACTAATTATGATCCACATGTTATTTATTTGTGCAATGAAAATCCAGTAGTGAATTTTGTGCTTAATGCTATTTCTCACAATTAAGATACTGTGATGACTACAATTTGAACTATATTGATGGGGATCTATCTAGTATTATTAAAGTAAACCATGATAACTGAAATTAATATACATCAGACTGTGTAAAGTGAAGACTGCTTGTTTATTTAAGTTAAAATGCTTACGGTTATTTTTAAATACTCTCCATTAAGTGATCTTTTTGCTTAACTAAACAACAATGTGATCCTATTATTCAAAGAAGTTATCTACTGTTCTTCCTTGTCAGTGGTTAAGGGCAAAGCATGAACACTGATATGCAGTGTTCACAATTAACACCCTTTAGAAATATTTACAATGTTGTTGAGGTACGATTGACATATAATTGTACAAATTAATATAAATTATAGTACGAAATATGAGTTTTGACCTATATATACTTTTGAAGTCATCATCTTAATGAGGAGAATAAACATGCTGTGCACTATGACACACACCTATAATCCCAGTGAATCAGAAGGCTGAGTTAGGAGGATCACAGTATGAGGCCAGCCTGGGCAACTTAAAAAATAAAAAGCTCTGGGGTTATAGTTCAGTGGTAGAACCCTATTGGGTTCAATCTCCACTAATGTAGGGAGTGGGGAGGGAGAACAAAAGTCCTTAAGCCTAAAAATTTTGTTGTGATGCTTTGTAATTCTTCCCTCCTTCCTCAACTTGATCCTTTTTCTACTCCAGAAACCACTGATCTGCTATAGGTCACTGTAAATTAATTTGGATATTCAAAATGTTGTATAAATGGAACCATTTTTGGTTGGCCTCTCACTCACCATAATTACTTTGAAATTTCTCCATTTTGTTGCATTTATCAATTTCTTTTAATTGCTATCAAGCATTCCACTGTGTGGATATACCTCAGTTTGTTTTCTCCATTCACTTGTTGATAGACACTTGAGTTGTTTCCAGGTTTTGACTATTGTATTTAAAGCTTCTATAAAAATTCTTGTACCAGTCTCTGTGTGGACATATACTTTTATTTTACATGGGCTAATACCTAGTAATGGAATATTAAGAATATGTTTTACTTTTTTTTTTTAGTTGTTGATGGACCTTTATTTATTCATTTATTCATATGTGGTGGTGAGGATAGAACCCAGTGCTCCACACATGCAAGGCAAGCACTCTACCACTGAGCCACAATCCCAGCCCAAGAATATGTCTTACTTTTTAAGAAACTTGAAAGTTTTCCAAAAACATTTTATATTCTCACCGGCAGGCATGAGGATACTAGTTGCTCTACATCCTTCCCCCTGCTCCTGCCTTTTTTGGGGGTTGATTGAACATATTTAGTATTACATTTTAATTTATCTTGTGATTTTTGACCATATTTTTCTTATATATATGTAAAGTTTTGTGGGTGCTCTAGGAATTATAAAATACATACTTTTCATTGTCTACTTATCCTTTCACTGCTTTATTTGGCATATAGAAACTTTGTTACCCTTTATCTGCCACCTCTGTCTGTCCTCTTATATATCACATTTACACATATAATAAACCCAATCAGACAATGTTATAATTTTTGTTTCAACTATCAAATATTGTAAGAAAAAGAACTGTCTGTTCACCAAATATTTACCATTTCTGTTGTTCTCTCATTCCCGATGTCCCAAGATTCCTTCTTAAAAGTTTCTTTTCTATGTAAAGATTGTTGTTAATTATTTTTTTTAGGGTAGATCTAGTAGCTTCATGGTTTCTGAAAAGAAATCTACAGTCATTCAAATCGCCTTTTTCTCTAGATAATTTGTCATTTTTCTCTGATTGCTGTAAAGACCTTGTCTTTATTTTTTAGCAGTCTGATTATAATATGTCTGGGAATGGATTTCTTTGGGTTTATTATAGGATTTATTGTTTCTTGAATTTGTAGATTTTTCTCTGGCAGGCTGTGATATTTTCAAACATTTTTGTTTCTTTTTTTTTTTCCCACTACGTTTTCTCCTATTTTTGGAACTCCAGTGACATAAACATAAGTCCTTTTAAAATAGTTCCTTTGGTTCCTGAAGTTCTGTTCTTCCCCCATATTTTCCCCCATGTTGTTAAATGGTGTAATTTCAGTTGATCCATCTTCATTGACTCATTCCTCTGTCAGCTTCAATCTAGTATTGAGTCCATTAAATTGAAATAATTTTATATTGAGAGGTTTTAAGATTTCCACTTGTATATTCTATTTGTTTGCTGAAACTTTTTATTTTATATTCGTTTCAAGTGTGAGTCTCTCATGCATTCATTTTGTTTTGACTGCCTTGAAGGAGGTAATTCCAAAGATCATATCATCTCCTCTGTCTTATATTAAATGTCCTTTCCCATGCAAGTTTAAATTTTCATGGTTCTTCATGTGCAGAGTAATTTTGCATTGCATCCTCCACATTTTGAATACTCTGTTACGAGATTCTGGGTCTTGTTTCAGTCTTATGATGAATGTTGATATTTTTGTTTTAACAGGCATCTGGCAAGATGAAGTTCAGTGTCAGTTCAGTTTTCAAAGCCTTTTCAGATCTGTTTCAGGTGTGTGCCACTCAATGGTCAGTCTGTGACCTGAATGCTGGTTAGTTGAGGTTCCAAAATCTCTCATATGTTATTCAGTGTTAAATCCATGCATGGTCCAATTAGGGATGAGTCCAGGAAGTAACAGACAATTTTATTTTCTGTGCTCTTTCCTCTCTATGGTTTCCCTGATTGATATTTTCCAGTTCTCTGGGACTGCCTTGTTTTGTCTTCTGGCCAGAAACTTTGGACTCTTGTTACTCTATTCTACCACAGACTTCTGCTTTATGGTCCAACGTTTGGCTCAAGTGAAAAGACAGGTACAAAGCTATAGGTTTTGGTCCCACCTTCTTGGGATCAGAGCTCTGAAAAACAGAGAAAATTGACTTTAGTTTGAAAAGCTTAATTGTTGAATTCAACATACTTGCTTTGTTTCTCTTCTTGTCTTTAAGAAACACTTCGGAAAATTTTTTTTCAAATTCTGTAATTTAAGCTTTTTATCCACTAGGTGTCCTCAGTAAAGTCTAAGTTTTCAGAATTTTTTTTTTTTTTTTGGTACTAGGGATTGAACTCAGGGGCACTCGACCACTGAGCCACATCCCCAGCCCTATTTTGTGTTTTATGTAGAGACAGGGGTCTCACTGAGTTGCTTAGTGCCTCGCCATTGCTGAGGCTGGCTTTGAACTCTCGATTCTCCTGTCTCAGCCTCCCTAAGTGCTGGGATTACAGGCTTGTGCCACTGCGCCCGGCTGTTTTCAGAATTTTTTTGTTTCATTCTTTTTTAAAAAAAAAAACCACTATGTAAACTATTTAAATAAAGTTTAAAATGATGCTTCAAATGAAAAAATTTACCTATAATTATTGATACTTTAAAATTTTATACAAAGTCTTAGATCTCTAAATACCTTTAAATGTGTGATGGATTTAAACATTATCTTTGATTTTTGTATTCTGTGTAATCTTGGTGAAATAAGGAATTTGCTTATGTTAAATTACTTTCTTATTGTTAATTTTTATCATTCTTTTTTCTCCTTTTAATTGTTAAAGGGTTTTGGGACTGGAATTAAACAAAGACAGAGATATTGAAAGAATCCATGGCAGTGGAGTTAACACCCTTGACATTGAACCTGTTGAAGGGAGATAGTAAGTTCATTATATTTACACTATCACTTTTCTAAGTAAGATGTAGTAGAATATTGCTTTTTCAGATTAATTATGTAGAATGTTCCTAAATATAAGTAAAAATTCTAAGTTGTGACTTTTTTAAACTGGCATTATTAAATTTCATATAAATACAAAGTGTTGCCAAATAGACATTTCCACGTTATCTTTGTTTTTAAATATTTTTTATTTGTTGATGGGCCTTTATTTCACTTATTTATTTGTATGTAGTGTTGAGGATCGAGCCCAAGGCCTTACACATGGTAGGCAAGCGCTCCACCACTGAGCCATAACCCCAGCCCTCCAACTTATTTTAAATTGACAACCATTGAACTACTTTTGGATTCAGAGAGATTTTAAGTGCTATAATGTATCTTTGGATATTATTTTAAAACACAGTAAAAATGTATTTTGGAGAATTAAATTTGAAGCAAACAGGATTATGTTTGAGTTTCTCCTGGCTTTACCTCTTATAAGCTTTGTGACCTCGAGCAGTTTACCTAAACTTTCCAATTCTCAGTTACCTTAGCTATGCAACGGAAACAATAATACCTATCTAACAAGTTTGTTGTGAGGATTAATTGAGATAATACATAATCCAAAGCAGTATCACATATACCTTTATTCCTTTTAGTCCATCACCATACAATAGCTGAAGTCCTTTGAAAAATCCGAATCTGAACATATTCTCTTCACAACTTACCATGACACAACATTACTCTTATAAGAAAATTCAGGGGTTGGGAGTGTAAGTCATTGGTAGAAAAAGCACAAGCCTTGAATTTGCAAAGCCCTAAATTCAATCTCCAGCACAAAAAAAGAAGAAAAAGAAAGTCTAAAATCCTTCCTATGGTATAATCAGACCATCTATAAAAGTAAATAAAAACAGTTTATGTTATGGTATGTTTAATATTTGCCCCATAATTTTTATTTTATATTGAAGTATTATTATTGATGTTAAAATAAGTTAGGATAGGTTTGGCAAACTTACACTTTTTTCTTCTAGCTTCTGCCATGGTCTCACCTTATAGTACATGAGAAACATGTGCAGGGAACAAGATTCTCATTTTTGCATGTGGTTAAATTTAAAACATGACCAGCAATAATTGTTTTCTTTTTCCTGGCTTTTTCAGGCTTATTATAACACTTCCTATTCAAGGACAGCTATGGGGCACTCACTTATAAAATGTATACAGATGTGAGGAGCAAAAGATATCTGGTTTCTTTTGGTCTTAGGTTCTGGTAGAAAGAGTATTTATTACTATTACTCTAGCCAGTCATTTGGCATAGTGATTATTTGTGTGACCAGTCATTTGGCATAGTGATTATTTGTGATCATAAAGTATATGATGCCAATTGGCAGAGTTAATGAGAAATATGAGAAATTCTAGATTATGTGTACATGAAATGTGGTTGGGAAATATAAGCTAAGGAATCTTTTCATAGAGCATATAGAGAAAAGTTTGAAGACTTGCTACATTATTGTTCCCCTTTATTACAAGATAAAAATCTTCAACTTTTTTTTTTATTGTTTACTAAGATCTGCATTTTGCATTAAATCCTTTTGGTAACAAAAGAGAAATAAAAAGGATTTTTCTTAAGACAATCAATGATACGTAACTTGTTCAGTATCTTAATGTTCAGTATGTTAATATTTACCATCTACCATGAGCACTGTAGTGATAATCACTGAAAACCAGAACATACAGATATGGTAAAGAAACATTTTATTTCCAAACTTAGGTATTATTTTAAAAAGACTCTCCAAAAATTACATTTTAACAGGTTTGGCTGCAGAAGGTACATTTGCATATTACTCCATTGTTTATATCAAAACCTGTTCATGAAGTATCCCCATAAACCCCAAAATATGAATATGTCAGAACAAATCACTAATAACTATAACACTGCGTGGTTTCACCATTTGTGCCAGGGCTAAGGATAGATCAAAAGCTTAAATTTTCTTTTATACCTTTTAAATTCTTCTAATTTAATTACATTAATCTTTAATAACAAATTTTCTTGTCTGTATAAAAACATAAAGCAATTTCTCTTAATACAGTCATCCTACTAGCAAAATATTAACCTAACAGTTAAATGAATAGTGTTAGTGCCATCAAATACTTCAAATAGAAAGTCAGTTAGTTGTAATAATAGTTTGGTATTTTCATCCAGATAATAGAATCAAAGGAAAACTTCTGGAAGCCATTCTAACAAAAGTAAAACAACCTACATTATTAAAAAGCCATTTAAATTCAGTTAAGTTCAACTTTAAAAATAATTGTTTTATTTTGATGATATATGATACACTTGCAATGCCAAGTTTTAGGTTAAAAACTAAATTTCACAGAGTTGAAGTATTCCCACTTTATACAGCAGAAATATTTTTGGAATTAGTTGTAGCACATATTATGGCAACTCTATAGTTGTTAACTATACAAGTATTTCTCCATATATGCCATTAGAGTAACTGAACCCCTCAATGTTTTTAATAAAGTTAATAATATTGAATAGTTTTAAAAGTTAAGCATGAGCCAGGCCCTGTGGTGCATGTCTGTAATCCCAACACTTTGGGAGGCTGAGACAGAAGAATCACAAGTTCAAAGCCAGCCTCAGCAACGGTGAGGCACTAAGCAACTCAGTAAGACCCTGTCTCTAAATAAAAGCACAAAATAAGGCTGAGGATATGGCTCAGTGGTCGAATACCCCTGAGTTCAAACCCTGGTACCAAAAAAAAAAAAGTTAAGCATGACACTATTTTTTCTCTTTTCATTAGTACATACTGCTAGTTCATCAACTGTTCATAACTGGTTCACACCAAGACAAGTAGCTTATACCAGAATGTAAGTCTACTACATCACTAAATATGCAGTTTAAAGGTGTTAAGTTTTATTGTTGTTGTTGTTTGTTTTTCTTCTTGATAGCAAGACCTTCTCAATGAAGAAAACCATGTATTTGTTTTATGAGAGACATTCTAAGTAGCACTGCTCTGTGTTTATATTTTGTTCAAAATCACATAATCTATTAATCAACATACTCAGTAATGCAATGCCAAAAACCATTTATGATATTTATATTAAAACCTGGTCATGAAGTATACCTACAAATCCCAAAATATGAATATGTGGGAACAAACTACTGATAACTACAAGACTGTGTGGTCTCAGCATTTATGCCAAGGCTGGGTCAGGGGTCAGTAAAAAGCAATGGGGCATGTTATAAGTCCAGATTAACTGGTGGGTAGGTTGAAAGCTTAGCAAGCCAATTCAGTTACAGTGCTGAATCTGGGAGAGCATGGCATACTCCAATTGTAGATAAATTAAAGGTGAACTCAAAGGATCCATAGTAAGACCAGAAGGAAGTAGAGCAGTCTGGGCTTTACAATCTCTCCAAAGAGCTAACAGGTCAAAGAACAGAACCCTATACTGAAAAGAAGCTTCTTGGAATAGAATCCAAATTGAACAGTACAGGAACAATAGAAACAAAGGGAAAAGGTGGCCCAAATAAAATTTTTTTAGTGAACAGACCAAGAAATCTCTGAAAATAAGTTCCCATATTTAAACATCTTGCCAAAAACGGAGGCGGGGGGGACTTAAAGAAAAGAGAATTTCTAAAATTATAAAATTTAAACATTATTCTAAACCAAACCTCCATTCTAAAAGTTTAAGATAGTTAATTTTATAAAATGGACAAAAGAATAGCATTAAGATCAAGGTTCATGCAAAATTATTTTAAAAGCAAAGAGAATAAGTAGAGTAGTACCACTACAAACAATGCGCAAAAGGTATATCCATTACACAGATGATAAGACTAAACAAATATTTCAAAGCTGACCAAAAATCATTTTAAAATGTATAATCTATAAGAGAATTACATAAATTGGAATTAAAAAACAGAAATGAGATGATCAAACTGAAGAAACAATTAGAAATAAAAATATTTTGAAAATGAAGACTAAAGTGGATGCAATACAAGTAAATAAATACAAGAAATAAAGGAGGACAATTTTAAAAATCAAAAAGAAATAAAGAAAAGGATTTAAAAGGTAACTTCATTAAAGAATGTAGGCCAAGAAGATCCAACATATATATAAGTTCCCAGAGAAGTAAACCAAATCAAGAGAACAGAATAAATATTAAAACTAAAATTCAAATAAGCCAATCCCTGCAAAAACAAAGGCCAAATGTTCTCTCTGATATATGGACGCTAGCACACAACAAGGGCAGTTGGGGTAGGGAAAAATAGAAGTACTTTGGATTAGACAAAGGGGGGAAGGGAGGGGGGCCAGGAAAGGGAAAGATAGTAGGATGAATTCAACATTACTGTATGCATATAGGAGTACATGACCAATTTAATTCTGTGTCGTGTACAGCCAGAATGGGAAGTTATACTCCATATATGTATAATATATCAAAATAGTCTACTGGCATGCATAACTAATAAGAAATTTAAAAACTAAAATTCAAGAAAACTATAAATCCTGCTATAACTGGACTTTGAGTTGAAGGCTTCTGCTAAAATAAATGAAGTTTCTTTATCTAAGATGCTCAAAAAGTTTTTAATCTACCTGAACTGATTTACAAATACAAAAAGACAAATTTTCAATAACATACAAGAATTCAGGGAATACTGTTCTCATTAGCACTTCTTTAGGAATCTGTCAGAGATGAAATCAGACAACCAGAATGACTAGTAGGGCAGCAACATAAGGATTGATAATACTGATGAGTAGCAAGACTTTATGTAAATATATAAATTTGCGGATTTAGGTATTGGTTTGGCTGCTAATATATCACAACAGAGATCAATGACAGGTAAAGATCATTTTTAATCAGTACATAAATTCCGTCATCAAAATCTAAGCTACAAATTGTAGATAACTGATTTGGTTTATTCAACAAATTGCAAGAAAGGGTAAAAATAGGTGGAAAGGGAAGGTGAATTGGAGACCCATATTAAAGATAAATATTTAATTTTTTAAAACAAGTAAAACTAGTATTCCCAAGTATTCTCGAGTGATGATATACAGAAAAAAAGGCAACAAGTATTATAAAAGTCATGATAATGAGTTACTTTGAAAAGGAGAAAAGGATGGAGTTGTGATTGGGAAAGATCTTTATTATTTGGAAATTTGTGAATAGTCTTGTGGTATGTTTAAATTGGACAAATTTATATTTTGAGTAATAATAGAATAAAATTCAGAATGTCTAAAATTTTGCAATATTTAGATTTGGTTCAAGGAAGTATAAAATAGAGAACTCCTTTAAAAAGAATTTATCTTGTTAAAAAAAAAAAAGCCACTGGGTACCATGGCACACACTTGTAATCATAGCTACTTGGAAGACTGAGGCAGGAAGATTGCGAGTTCAAGGCCAGCCTAGGCATCTTAGTGAGACCTTGTCTCTCAAAATAAAAAATATAAAGGGCTGGCCGTGTAGCTCAGTGGTGGACCCTTGGGTTAAATCCCCAGTACTGGGAAAGAAAAAAAAAGTACATAAAAAGACAGAAGCAGTGAAAATATTTAATCTGAAATATTTATATATTTCAGTAAAAGAAGAGACAAGAATATCCCCCATTTTGCAGTTTTCTCCAAGTTTACCATGTATTTCACTATCTATTGTTATTTTTGAAACTGAAATTAACTTCAGGAAAGTTAAAGATAGTACGATTTCACATTCAAAGATTATTTCAGGCAATGTGATGAAAATGAAAACATAAAATTATAATGAAAAGTAATTCAAAAAATACAAGTAGCACATTTTTAAGGACATAATTGTAAGAAACTGGTATGAAATATCAAGAATATTTTGCCAGTTTTTAAAACTAAATTCAATCAATATAAAGGATTTTTAGTGTATATACTTATATATTATTTTTACTTTTTTAGAAATTGTTTTGCAAAGCTTTTGAATAGAATAGTTTTATAGGTTCTACCAATATAATAAACCTGATTAAGGGTAGATAAATGTTTCCAAAAACATTTTATTATCCTTTTACTCTAAAAAGACTCCTGGGGCTGGGGTTGTGGCTCGGTGGTGGAGCACTTGCATAGCGCATGTGAGGCACTGGGTTTGATCCTCAGCACCACAAATGAATGAATGAATGAATGAATGAATAATTGTGTCCATCTACAACTTGAAAAAAATTAAAAATTAAAAAGTGAGGCTCCAAGTTGTCTGGCCCCATTGACCTCTCATCTCACACCTCTCTCCCACACTTCTCCAGCAGCACATCCTTTCAGTTTCTGAATGAGCCTGAATTGTTACTTTTACATACCTGTCTGGCTAATTCCTCCTTTTGATGCCAGTTGAAAATTACAATCAGATGGTCTGCAAACAGTCTCTGAATCCTCAAACTAGAATAAAAATAAGTTATTATCCCACTGGTCTTATAACTAACAATCTATGTGAGGATGTATACTACCTGTCTTTCCTACCACATTGTAACTCCATGAGGACAGGAACTGTGCCTGTCTTGTTCAGTTGCATTAATAGAGTGCCTTACATATCATAGTTGCCCAGTTGAAGTTGAATGAATTGAATGTATATAATTATAAGAGAAGCAAGGAAACTACCACTGAGTACATCCCCAGCCCTTTTTATTTTTATTTTGAAACAGGCTCTTGCTAAATCTCTGAGCTGGCCTCAAACTTGTTACCCTTCTGTCTCAGCCTCCTGAGTCGTTGAAATTATAAGCATGCATCACCATGCAAGGCCCAAATTTCTTTTTTATAGTAGTTTCCAAAAGGGGATGGGGATGTGTAGCTCAGTGGTAAAGTGACCCTGGTTCAATCTCTATTATCCCTCTTCCAAAAAAAAAAAACAGAAGAAATTTGGTATTTTATCATTACATCAAATTTGTGGAAACTCCCCTGTTTTTACAAACGTTGAAAGGCTTAGGTGATATAATGTACCCAGGCTCCTATAGCTAGAAACAGTAATAACTGGTCTGTCTGATACATTTTCATTTAGCACAGTTATAATTAAGGACATATGAAACAACTTCACAATATTTTACTTTTTTAGTAAGAAATACCCTCTGCCATCTTATTTCTACCATCTTTTCTTTTTTGGAATCATGAAGGTAAACTTTAAATAATCACAAATTGAATTTTTCTGTCTTCATTCTTTTATGCATCTTAAGAAATTTAAGTTTGTTGAAGTCTTGAGTTAGAAAGAATTAACAATGATCTTAATACATTTGGGTATTTGCACTTTTCAGAGGTATACAATTCTAAGTAAAAGAAATACATAAAATGATGAATTAATGTGAATTTTTTTGTTGTCAGCATGTTATCAGGTGGTTCAGATGGTGTGATTGTACTTTATGACCTTGAGAACTCCAGCAGACAACTTTATTACACTTGTAAAGCAGTGTGTTCCATTGGCAGGTGTGTATTAAAAAATTCAATTCATGAGTTTGTAAACAGTTGAGTAGTTTTTGCATTGAATATAAAGCATGAAAATAGTAATCATTTGAATGGCTCAAGTAAATTGTTCAACTGACATATTTACATGGGTATCCCTTGATATGTTCTTGAAAATAACTGAAATTCAAGTGTAGACTTTTTTAAAAACATTTTTCATTGTGTCTTTTTTTCCCTCTATTTACAGAGCACACCTGAATAACTACAGTTTTTAGTAACACTTAATGTAAGATTCAGTTAGGAGTCTTTCAGCTACTTATAAACATAAAGTAGGCTTTTCAGCTGATACTAGTGAAATAAAAATATTAAGAACTAGATATAGGGCTGGGGATATAGCTCAGTGGTAGAGCAATTGCATAGCATGTGTGAGACCCTCAGTTCAATTCCCAATACTGCAAAAAAGAGAAGGAAAAAAAGAAAGAAGAGCTAGACATACAAATATGCACATAGTCCCTCACCAAACACACATAGACACCCACATACCCTTCTTTTGTCTTACTTAAAGATGTTTAACATAAAAACATATTTCTGTTTGTCATCTCTAACTATGCTTGTGAAAATCGTTTTAAGTGTTTAATAAACTGTTTTGTGGCTTCATGGTAGTATTTTCATAATGATACTTTAATTTTTTCTCTGAAACCGTTATCTGAGGAGACCTTTGCATTTAAAGAAGGAATTGGTACTGAGAAAATTCTTCTGCGAGGAGAAAGTTCATGTACATTAACACCAGCAACCATTCTGTGTTAAAACTGTTTCAAAAGCACTATAATAAATAGGTTCTTAAGTTCATATATATTTATGAGATTGACATTTGTTTCTGTGTCTGGTGCCTCACTTTAGAAATGCACATTTGAATGACTCAAAAGTCATTCATCTCTCTAAACTTCAGATTATTGTGTTTTAGAGGTAATTATGCTTCTCTGTCATTTTTATAAGGTTTCTATGATAAATGAAATATTTTTTGGAAAGCATGTTGAAAACTAGAAGTAGAAAGCAATATAGTTTTATGAAAAAACAGTATAGAGTAAGGTATCACCTCAAATACTCTGGAATTTAATTTTTAAGAGGCATAGGCAAGGGCTGGGATTGTAGCTCAGCGGTAGAGCGCTTGCCTCGCATGCGTGAGGCCCTGGGTTCGATCCTCAGCACCACATACAAAGCAATAAAATAAAGACATTGTGTCCATCTACAACTAAAAAAATATTTAAAAAAAAAAAAAAGAGGCATAGGCAATATTTACACTCCCACCCTCACACTTACACATACAAATCTAAATTTGAAAGTGTATGATGATGTTCTATTACTTTCATTCATTTTTATCTTATTTTATCTTAGCCAACATTTTAACATTGTTATGTAGCAAAATAGTATTTGCATATATTTCATATGCCATATAATATTATTCTGTGAAGGACTGTGATCTGATCTTTGGGTATGTAACAAAAGTAAATTTTTTGTCATTTTGTTTTCTTATGACTATTCTTGGGTTCAAACCCTATCTTAAACATACGACTTTGGACTTGAAAATGGGCATATTGTGAATGTTTACAAAATTAATTCAAATTGCATATTTACATTAGGAGAGTTTGCAATCTAATTTTTAAAAATAATTTAAATAAAGCTCATCAAATTTTATGTGGCTTATTTTCTGATGTTTATTATTGGTATACTTAATGTGTTTGTTTTTCAGCACTAGAAAGTTTCCTCTATCAAAGTTCTTATTAAATGTGAATAACAAATCACACATAGAGAATAATATGGTGTTTTGTCTTATTTTAAAATTTAAATTGAAAATTTAATTAGCTTTTATTTGTGATGTTATGTGTTGTTATATTAAAGATTTGCTTTATTTAATTAGCTTTTATTTGTGGTGTTATGTGTTGTTATATTAAAGATTTGCTTTATTTAAAACAGTCAAGATTCTCAGGAAGAAATAGAAATCAGTTCTGCTTATTTTAAGTACAAATTTATTCGAAGGATCTTTAGTATCCGACATAATTATCACGAAGATGAGAGATTCAAACTTAGAAAATGAGCAGAAAACGAGAGAAGGTAAGATAGAGAATACAGTCAAGGTCACACCAGAGAAACAATTTAGTTTGGGTTTTGCTACACATTGCCAACACGGACTCGATTCCACAGCTGTGAATAATGGTTAACTCTCCCTGGGGTTTTCATTAGTAATTTGAGTTTCAGAATCTCAAGTAGACTTGATAAAATCCAGGACACATATCCCTGTCCTTGATGCCAAGCGGGTAGGAAAAAGAAATCTGGAATCCTTTGCCTTGTGTAACAAAAGGCAGGGTCTTGCTTTTAAACAAAACAAGAGGGTTCCCCCAAACAGGGAAAGTTTGAATGCTTAGCAGCTGTGAAAAAGGGTACATGTCTACTACCATTCAGCCATTGGACTGCCCAATATCTATTTACATCTTTCTTTCCATACTTACCCTTTTTAAAAAGAAGTTCCAGCCTAACCCAATGCATTGTCCACTATACAACCAATCATCCTTTTCCACAAAGGGTTATAATCCTGAATGTATTTAGTTACATATCCGTCTCCAGCTCAAGATAATATCTGGCTTTCCACTATTATTATATGACCCTATATTAGTATTATATACCGTATGGACTTAATAATACAGTTAACTTATATAAATTAATGAAAGTAACAGAAGAAAGGGGAAATTAATTGAAATATAAAACTGTATATATTACAGAGACTATAAGGAAATATGGGTAGACAGTACAGTCTGTATTTGTACAGCTGTCTTAAGGCCTGAGCTAGCATTTGTGACTTTGCTTTATGTTGTCTTTTCTTCAGTTGGCACCACAGATGTTCAGTATCCCTTATCCAGTATTGGGATGCAGACCTTCACCCTTAGGAATCAGAGCCCATGATGGTTCTATCTGTATGAGATTGCAGTAGTCTTTTGTTAACTTTTATTTGTTTTGTTGTAGGAAATTTCTCACATATACAAAAGTAGCAAATAGTACAATGAATTGTGTCCCATAACCCAGCTCAACAACTATCAGTAGAAAGCAATCTTGTAACACCTCTACCCTACACCTGTCCACCTTTGGGATTATTTGGAACTGAATCCCAGATAACATTTCATCCATTTGTTTTTGTGTATCTCTAAAACATAATAATTTTTTTTGTAAGCATAATCACAGTATCACACAATAATTCCTGGTAGTAAATATCTAGTCAGTGTTTAGATTTCCTTCATTGTCTCATAAGTCTCTGAACAGACAGTTTGCTTGAATTAAGATTCAATAGGATGACACACACACTGTGCTAATTACTAGCATAGACTTCTTCAGGCTAGCGCAACCTAATATATTGTACATAAAATCAATAACTGTATCTTCAACAGATCATGTTTCTATGAGTTATGTGTTACATAAGACTAGTGAATCCTATGGCCATCCACTAATTGCATTCTTTTCATCATAAAGTAAGTTCCTTGATAAGAAACAATATTGTGTGGGATACCATTGTTGTGTGTGAGGCATTCAATTCTAAGGATGGTAGTATTGATAGAAAGATAACTTGAGAAAAGTAAATCCAAAATCAAAAGAGATCTCTTCTAGTAAGGATAAACCACTGCCCATACCAAGATGGAAGAAGTCCAATGTAGGTGGCTGATCCCTCCACACTCTACATAATATAGCAATAGAAAGTTGAACATGTTTTGAATGTTAGGAGGAGGTCGATCTCTATGACATACCATGAAAGCTTGAATATAGAGATGTCTGAACATTTTTCTTCCCTTCTGCTGTACAGGCAGGTCACAGGCATGTGGTGTAGCTGTGGCAATTCATATCATAATTACCCGAGACTGCTATTTGAGGTTAATATAGTCCCAGTTTTGAAATTCACATGTCAGTTATCTCTAAATGTTGATTGTTGTTTTGTAGAAACCATCCTGATGTTCACAAATACAGTGTGGAGACTGTTCAGTGGTATCCTCATGACACTGGCATGTTCACATCAAGCTCATTTGATAAAACTCTGAAAGTATGGGACACAAATACATTACAAGTAAGTACAATGAAACCTTTCTGAATTGCTCTATAGATGAAGAACTTAATCCTGAACCATTTTCATGTGGCTGTTTGCTAAGGTGTCCTGCATGTTTTATGTAAAAGCAGTAGAGTGGTTAAAGGGAGCTAGACTACTTGAGTTTATATCCTGGCTCTGCTGCTGACTGGTTGTATGACAAACTTCTGTGCGTCTCAGTTTCCTCCTCTGTAAATAGGGGTAATAATGGAACTTTATAGTATGGTTTTAAGGATTCAGTAAGCCAATGTATATAAAGTATCTAGAACAGTGCCTAGCATATATAAATGCTCAAAACCTGTTGGCTGTTATCTTTATTATTTGAAAACTACTGTAGTCTAGTGATGTCAAGAAGAAAATTAGACTTTTTCAACTATTGATCTAAAAGCTTAAAAGAACTATTTATATTATAGCTTAGTAAAGGTAGATATTGATAATTATTTCTGTGATAAGCAATCAAATTTAAATTTCTAGTGCTAATTTTCCCTGATCTCTGACCCATATTTCTCTGCCTGACTATAGAACATTCTTTACTTAGATAGTATCATCCCCTCAAACTTGACATGTTCCAAACTGAACATTATCTTTCACATCCATTTAATCATAAAAATCTTAGCAAGTCTTCCCTTAAATTCTCTCATACTTCACTGTATGTCTATACTACTAAAAACTCCTTACTGGTTTTTCTGCCTTACTTTCCTTCTCGCATTAACACAGTAAGTTCTACCCCAGAAATAATCTTATTGTAAAGCAGTTTCATCATGTCCTTGCGCAAATCCTCTCCTGGTTGTCATTGTCTAACTCAGCCTGGTATACTAAGTTCTTCATAACTTCACCCCTTGTTCCATCAACTCTGACTTCTACCTTTTTTCAAAATAAATAATTTGCTGCAGCTGAATTGACCTCTGTCAACTGATCACATCTCAATTATGTTATATTCCCTACCCCTAGTTCCTTCTCTATGCAGCTATTTCCTTAATGTCACATTTCTTATTATAGTTATGATGAACCAAGACTCAGGATGCCAGAGTTCTAGTCCTGTTCTGCTGCTTATTAGATATATTACACTAGGTAAAGTCATCTAATTAATTAGCAAAGGTCTCTTTCACTATAAAATTAAGATATCAGTCCATATGATGTCTAAGGTTCCTCAAGTTCTATCACGTAGTTAGTGATTTCAGCTTCTGGAATCTATATAAATGATCTTGTATTTTAACTTCATAGCATGTAATCCATATAAATTATCTTGTATTTTAACTACATGTTTTCTGTATTCTCATTTCAACATATTATTGTACTATTTTATATTGTTTCTATATTCATGTATCTTGTGGTTTTCTAGATCATTACTTCCACAACTAAAGGATTGTGTTTTAGGAAATACTAAATCCAATGCTGTGTGCAACTGCTGAATATATAATTTAAGGATAACTAATGAACTAAGTAACCAACCACATATTAATAACTAATAAAACCATGAAGTATAGATATTATCCTAGTCTTAATAACAAATGTTGTTTTATAAATGAATATAGACTGAGAATACTTCTAATTACTCAAACTAAATAGGTGTTTTCTTTTTTGACCCTGTTATATTAGAAAAGAATGTCATTGATCATTTTGGGTTGATTTATTTAGGTACCAGGGATTGAACCCAGGGGTGTTTACCCACTTAGCCACATCCCCAGTCCTTTTTTATTTTATTTTATTTTATTTTTATTTTGAGGCAGGGTCTTGCTAAGTTGCTTAGGGCCTCACTGAGTTGCTAAGAATGGCTTTGAATTCACAATCCTCCTGTCTTAGGCTTCTGAGTTGCTGGAATTGCAGGCATGCTCCACCACGCACGACTGGACTTATTTTTATAATAAATATTCATTTTTAAATACATAGCAATTGAAAATGAGAATGTATTTTAAGGATTAAACAAATGTCATGAACTTCCCCTTCTGACTAAAATGGAGTATGTTATAACCAAAACAGCATCTCCATTAAGAAAAACTAGATTTGTATGAGGGCTTTGGAAAAGCCCTGCTAATAAATCTAGGACCTAGAGGATATAGATCCTAAAGAAAAAGAAAGCTAATAGAAGTGAATTCATCTTTCTGCAGATTTTCCTTTTTGCCATTTACCATTTCTTGATGTGGGGGCAAGAGACTGAGAAGGCAGGCATTTGACATTTGATAGCTTTTAAGGGATAGAGAAGCTAATGGGACTTTAATCAATGTCATAAGACTGGAGAGGCAGAAATTGGAGCACAAAGCAGTCTATCAGATATTAAGAGGTCAGTATCAGAAATAAGAGGGATACAGAGAAGTTAGCCTGATATTGGGTACTGGTTTTCCCTTTGAGTCATTTGCCTATCAAGCTACAGAAAACCACAAAGAAATGAAGCTAAAAATAGCAATTTTCCCCACTCACATGGTACTAAGGGGAAATGTTGCAGTACAGTCCTTGCTAAGTAGGAGGAGTCCTATAAAGTCCCAGGCTCTTAGGGCACCTGGAGGGGTATACCCTGAGAATGGGTACAAATAGAAGATAAATGGTGCCTGTGGTAGGCAGAATAAAACTCCCCCCTCCCAAGATGTCTATAGCATAATCCCTAGAACCTATCGATATGTTAGGTTACATGGCAAAGGGAAATTAAGTTTGCTAATTACCCGACCCCAAGATATGGAGGTTATCCTGAATTATCCTGGTGGGTCCACTGTAATCACAAGGATTTTAAAAATTAGAATAGAGAGGGAGAGGAAGAGCATTAGAGTATGGAATAATATGAGAAATGTAAAATTGCTGACTTTGTAGATGGATGATGGGACCACAAGTGAAAGTTGGAAAAGGTAAAGCAAAGTTTTAGTTTCCAGAAAGGAAGGCAGCCTTGCCAGCACCTTGATTACAGTCCAGTGAGACCTGTGTGACACTTCCAACCTATAGAGTAGTCAGATAATAAATTTTGAGTTTGTTCAAGCTACTGAATTTATGGTGATTCCTTACCTCAATAATAGAAAATTACATTAGAATTTTACAAAGATGGCAAATGAGTTTTATACATTCACTCAGTCCCTGATTGAATTGAGATAATCTATACCTTCCTTCTGCCAATTGAATCTTCTTTTGAGATGTTAATGTTATATAGAGTCTATCGTTCTTTTACGTTATTTTTGGCATTCAATCAGAAACTACCAAAAACCGACAATAGAGACAGACTGATATCTCCAGGCCATGATGTCTTTATTAGAAAATTATTGTAAACATTTAAAAAAGAAATAATATCAATCCTATACAAAAACTTAAAGGGGCGAGGGAACCCTCAAGAGGGTAAAGGAGAGGGAAAAAGGAACATTTATTTGCAAACTTATTTTATGAAGTGAGCATATCCTTGATTTCAAAACGTCCATGGATATTATAGGGAAATTGACCGGTGTGGCTTATAAATACATACACAAAAATCCTAAATAGCCTGTTAGTAAATAGAATCTATCAACATACAAAATGAATAATATATCACAATTGAATGGCATTTATTTTAAGAAAAAAGTTGTTGTAGCATCCAAAAACCAATTAATATGATTTACCATGTTATTAGAATGAAGGTAAAAAATTACATGATCATCTAAAAACATCCCAAAATTTTTTAATAAAAATCACTACCCATTTATCTTTTTTTTTTTTGGTACCAGGGATTGAACTCAGGGGTACTCAACCCCTGAGGCACATACCCAGCCCTATTTTGGTTTTATTTAGAGACAGGGTCTCACTGAGTTGCTTGGTGCCTCACTTTTGCTGAGGCTGGCTTTGAACTCTTGATTCTCCTGTCTCAGCCTCCCAAAGTGCTGGGATTACAAGCATGCGCCACTGCGCCCAGCCCCATTCATGATTTTTTTTTTAAAAAAAAACAAAAACCTTAATCAATGGGGAAAAGAGAAATCTTTTCATTTGATAAAAAGTTTCTTTTTTTAAACAACTGAAGCAAAAAAAAAAATTGGGGGAGCTGGTAAAAATTTGAAAACTTTCCCATTGAATTATTATGTTATTGTCTGTTCAGCATTATACTGGAAGTCTTAGCCAGTTAAAAAAGGCAAACAAAGGAAACAAAAGGCAATAGAATTGACAAGGATACATTGAAATTATCATTCACAGAAAATATGATTATAAACATAAAAAATACAAAAGAATCAATAGCCAAACTATTAGAATTTGTGTGAATAAATGTAGCAGATTTGTTGGATATAAGATCAATTTTTTCTGAATTCCAGGCACAAACAATTATAAAATGAAATGTCAAAAGTAAGGCCATTCACAATTGCATAACAAATCATCATATACTTACTAATAAATTGAATAGAAATGTACAAGACCACTCAACACTACACAGAAAATATAAAATATTACTTAGAGAAATTAAGACCCAAATAAATGGTAGAATATGCCACATTTAAGAATTAGAAAGTTCAATAATTGTGAACATACCAGTTCTGCCCAAAGTGTTCCTCAGAATCATCGCATTTCCGGTCAAAATCTCAGGATTCTTTTATGAAAATTGAGTAGCTAATTCTAATGTTTATATGAAAATGCAAAGAGATAAGGCATTCTTTAAGAAGAGTGAAGTTGGAAGAGCTCACTACCAAGTGTCAGGATTAATAGGACAAAGAAAGGAACAAAGCCTGCAAAGACAATGAAAGGAATAGCCAAAGAGTAAGAGTAAAATTAAAAGCATATGAGCATATGATATCAGTGAAAGAGGTTGTTTTAAAGACCAGTGGAGTAGTAGTCAGTTGTGTTGAATGTTGCAAGCAAATTAGGTAAAGTAAAGAGGTTACCCAGAAAGAATAGTGTGAATACAGTAGTGAAACCACCACTGCTGAAAATAAGGTTTCAGTGAATTGAGAAGTACATGGAAGGTAAGAAATTAAATATAGCCCAAGTTTGGATTTGAAGAGGAGGAAAGAAGATGTAAGGAGAATGTAAGGTGAAAGGTATTTTGAGTTTTTAAATTTTTTTTTTTTAATCTTGGGGAAGTGGGAAAATAAGAGACCTGAACTTTCAGTGCTATTCCGAATAAGACAGGAGGGAGAGAATTCACAAATACCTGGGAGGTGAGCGGTAGAGTGAGATTTCTGTCTGCTGAAGGGCTTCTGAACAGAAGTAGGGAAATTAATTTTTGGAATGGGGAGGAATCATTTTTGCATAATGAGTGGTGAAGGAGAAAGGATAAGTAGAAACAAAGTTTATTGTTGTTTTGTTTGTAAGACATTAAGGAAATTCTGATTGAGTGGCTCCTGTTTTCTATTTGAATTGGAAAATCAGATCACCTGCAGTGAAAAATGTTTGAAGTAGCTGTAGACTATTGTGGAGAATACTACTGAAATAGTAACTAGTAGGACTTGCAGTCATGGCTGAAAGTCCAGTTAAAATGACTGATCTTGTATAGTGAAACCAGTTTGCTAACTATAAGATTTTCTTCACCTCATCAAGGGAGAACAGGGATTGGCCAAGTCTGGTACCGTGGGCAAGTCTTACTAGTGGCCTTTTTTTAAAAATAAAGTTGTACTGGACCACAAACATGCTCGTTAGTTGTCTATAGCTGCTTTGCTACTACTACAGCAAAGTCCTTAAAGCCTAAAGGTTTAAGGTCCTTAAAGGTTTATGGTCCTTAAAGCCTAAAATTTTTACTGACCCTTTACAGAAAAAGTTTGTCAACCCTATGTAGATTAATCTGGATGTGGGTTCAGAAAAGGTTGACATTTGGAATCATTCAGAGTTGTCCTGACAGACAACAAGGATCGAAAGATAACAACAAATGATGGAAGATACTGGCAGTTGATGTGTTGGACTTTGGAATCCACGCTGGATAGGAAAAGAAGTGGACAGGATGAACTGCTGATAGGAGTCTTAGGGTTTATTAAAATGTCTTAAGAGTTGGGGGGAAAATCAAAGTGATTGTTATCATGGATAACTGAAATACATGATGTCAGAGTAGAAGCAATTCTAGGACAGGCTACAGGTAACTGAAAGGCAGATGGCTGGCTAGATCATCCATGTGGATACTAAAATTCTCTTAGAGTGAGTGGAGAGAAAGATGGTGAGCTAGGTAGTTGTCTTTTCTTAATTTCTGGGACTTATTTTATGTTTAAGTTAAATGAATTGTTAATAGTCAATTTTAAAATTGCTAAAAATGTGAGAAAATGAAAATGTTTCTTTGATTTTATCATTAACATTTATACTTTTTAAATGTCTTTTCATTATCAGACTGCAGATGTATTTAATTTTGAGGAAACAGTTTATAGTCATCATATGTCTCCAGTTGCAACCAAGCACTGTTTGGTAGCAGGTTTGTATGTATATTCTTTTGTCTTTTAACATACTGAAAGTTTTCTCCCTTTTTTTCTATTTATCTTTTAAAGACATTTTAACCCAGATGATGACAATTGTTTTTTTTCCCTTTGCAGTACTGGGAATTGAATTTAGGGATGTGGTGCCACTGAGTTATATCCTTAGCCCTTTTGATTTTTTATTTTGTGACAGGGTCTCCCTAAATTGCACAGGCTGGCCTAAAACTTGCCATTCTCCTACCTCAGCCTCCTGAGCTGCTGGAATTACAGGCATGCATCACAGTTCCCAGCCACACAATTGTTTTTCAAAAAAGTATATACTACTATTTATATTGAACAGATAATGTACAAGTCAAGCACTGTGCTAAGGGCTAGATGCAAAGATTAAGAAAGCCTATTTCTAGATGGGCACAATATCCCAAGAACTAGGGCAGCTAAGGCAGGAGGATCACAAAATCAAGGCTAGCCCACACCAACTTAGCAAGACTCTGTCTCAGAATTAAAAATAAAAAGGGCTGGGGATATCGCTCAGTGGTAGGACACCCCTGGGTTCTATCCCCAGTACTGCAAAAAACTTGTTCCCTAACAAGTTGCTTTTAAATCACTAACCTCAAAGATTTTTTGTTTCTCATTTTTTTGGTACCCAAATAAGGGATTGAACCCAGGGATGCTTTACCATTGAGCCACATCTCCAACTCCTTAAAAATTTTTTTTTTTAAATTTTGAGACAGAATCTCACTGAGTTGAGAAGGCCTCACTAGGTTACTAAGGCTGGCCTCAAACTTGAGATCCTTCTGTCTCAGCCTCCCAAGTCACAGGGATTGCAGGCATGTGCCACCATGCCTTGCTCAAAGATTTTATATAAACAAAAATTGGCAACTTTTCCAATATGACATTATAAAGCAAGGAAATTAAATATAAAAATCCATTTATATAAAAGCTCATGTAATAAGATTTCATATATAAAGAAGAAAAAATTTTTTTCTAGTATTGAGTATCTGGTCACTGATGGTACTATGTGAGTCTCTTCACCTCTGGACATTCAGCTGCTTCATCTATAAAGAAGACCTAGGCACTAAGTTGTCTTTGAGGTTCAGTCTCTATCCACATTTTCTGTGAATCTGTTACAATTGGAAGTATATCATTAACTTGGAAAAACTAAGCTATTAAAATATATATATATATATATATATATGTTATACATATAAATGATCTGATGTGAAAAATATGGCATAGATTTATATACATACATTTAAATTTATAAGATAAATTTCTTGGTTTTGACATTGTACTTTAGTTAACCAAGTGATTTGAGGAATCTGAGTGAAGTGCAAAGCTATTACACAGGCCTCTCTGTAATAGCTTTGCAGCTTCTTGCAAATCTGTAATTATTTTAAAATTTAACATGATGCAGTAATAGAGTTCTCTTACTACCAAAGTATAACTACAATTAAAATAATTTTTCTAATTACAAACATTAGAGATGATTTGAAATGTATATTTGGCATATATTTTTATATCTATGCATGGATATGGTGAAAATATGATTCCTAGTAGTGTGCTCTTTCCTTTTGATGATGATTTATAATAAAATTATGTTAAACCATTTTTTTTTTTTTTTTTTTACAGTTGGTACTAGAGGACCCAAAGTAAAACTTTGTGACTTAAAATCTGGATCCTGTTCTCACATTCTGCAAGGTATTTTTTGTTTTATTTGAAACAAGTACTACTTTGAGTAAACCATTCAATAAAAAGAAACATTATTGGGCTGGGATTGTGGCTCAGTGGTAGAGCGCTTGCCTCGCATGTGTAGGGCACTGGGTTTGATCTTTAGCACCACATACAAAAATAAATAAAGATATTGTGTGTCCATCTATAACTAAATATATATATATATTTTTTTAAAAAAAGAAAAGAAACATTACTAACAATGTGTTCTTTGTAAGTGACATGAGTGATGTATTTTGGGCTAGTTGTTAAAAGTTAACAAGGAAATAAGGATCCTTCTGTGCCCATAATGGAAGCTCAAAGGATTTGGAAAATAGGTCTAACTCAAAACCTTATGTTATTTCTACATGTAAAAAAATAAATTGCTAATGAAACTTAGGTCAGTAGTTTGTATCATGAGCATTGCTTACTATTGTTCTAATGAGTAAACATTGTTCTTAATATTTAAGTGCATTTTTCAGTGCAAATATTTTAGAAAAAATTGAACTACTTTGAAAAGGTATATTAATTTAAATTTTTTGCTACTTTTTATCAGTATTAGATTGTCTAATTCTAAACAGTGAAGAGATGAAATATAATTCAGAAATGTACATTTTTATTCATCTCTGAGGAACACATATCAAGAAAACTTGGTGGGATGTTTAGCATGTTTTATATTATACATTTCAATTGAGGTAAGCTTGGCAGATGAATATGTCAGATTTGAATAGTTCATTTAGGTAATAGTGAACCATTAAATGTTCAAATCATCCTATGAACCACTCACATGTGCTTTTAGAAAAAAGTTTATACAAGTGCTGCTTGCAATCAAGAATTTTTTTGTTAAAATTTTATGAACAATTAGGAAAATTTTTATTCCTTTAAAATGTTTATCTGAGGTTTTATTGTATGGCTTTTTATCATAGAGCTAAATAATTTTTTTTAAATATTTTTTAGTTGTAGGTGGACACAATATCTTTATTGATTTATTTTTATGTGGTGCTGAGGATCGAACCCAGTGCCCCACGCATGCGAGGCAAGCGCTCTACCACTGAGCCACAATCCCAGCCCAAAGAGCTAAATAATTAAGCTTGAGTTGTATGAATTGACTGACATAGGCTAACAACTATTTTTTTTATAAAAGATTCACTTGCTCTGTCTGCTCTGTCTGTTCTTTCCAAAGCAAAATCAGTCCTTTTATTTTAAATACTATGTGTTCAAAATATCCCACACCCTTCCTAGTCACATTTAAACAGATTATTATAAATGTCAAAAAAATGATAGTATCCATTCACAACTAATATTTATGATTACTTTCTTCAGAATCAGGCAAAGTTATTGGCACTTTATCTTCTGATTTTTTTCGAATATTGTATAAGACTTTTCAAATAGTTGTGTTTGCAGGTCACAGACAGGAAATCTTGGCAGTTTCTTGGTCACCACGTTATGACTATATCTTGGCTACTGCAAGGTAAAATTCAACTTATTTGATTTTGGTGTTTATGTTAGTAATTAATAATAAGCATTTTAAACACTGTGTTTATGCAGGATATATGTTTTAGCATATTTATTAGTTAGCCCTTGAAAAATGAAAATAATTTAATGAAAAATGAAATAATTTTACAGATTTTAACTCATATCACTAAAGAAATATTTGCGTCATAATCCTGATCTTAACTAACCATCTTGAAGGTATTTATCTTTTAGAATAGAGAAAACACAATCTCTATAGTGATGCAAATCAGCTAGCACTAATGAAATAGCTGTGTGGTATCATTTTTGCACACACAAGTACAACACTATTAATTTAACAGTGGCATTTTATTTATCTTCTTTAACCTAGAATTATTTCAGCTCTAATACAAAACATCCATTCATTCATTGATTCAACTTACCAGCATTTAATTCCTACCTACCATGTGCCAAACATTGTTCTAGGGCCACAGAAATAACAGACTTTCTGGAGCTAAGAATCTAATGAGGGAAAAAATCAGTGATCACAGGACATTTGGAAAGATGCTTTAGTACAGGTACATCTTCGGTAGGTGTGGATATAGGAAAAGAAAGTAGAAACACTGTACTGTGACGGGGTCAAAATGTTCGTTTTTTTTTTTGTGGGGGGAGGTTCCTGGGCATTGAACTCAGGGGCACTCAAACACTGAGCCACATCTCCCCAGTCCTATTTTGTACTTTATTTAGAGACAGGATCTGAGTTGCTTAGTGCCTCTCTTTTGCTGAGGCTGGCTTTGAACTTGTGATCCTCCTGCCTCAGCCTCCTGAGCAGAGCTGCTGGGATTAAGCAGAAAGATCAGTAGAGTAGAGGAAAGGGAACAGGGGAGAGAGGAGGGAAGGGAAAGGGAAGGACTGGGGACTGAATTAGAACAAAATATATTCTGTACTTTTATAATTTTGTCAAAATGAATCCTAATGATAACTAAAAAGAACCAATAAAAATACATTGTCCTCATTATTCACTTTATTCTCAATTTTTATATTAAAAGGAAAATCACCGAATTAATGCCAAATAGATTCTTTGGTATTGAACTCAAGGATACTTGACCACTGAACCACATCCGCAGCCCTATTTTGTGTTTTATTTAGAGACAGGGTCTCACTGAGTTGCTTAGTGCCTTGCCATTGCTGAGGCTGGCTTTGAACTTAATTCTCCAGTCAGCCTCCAAAAGTGCTGGGATTACATATGTGCGCCACCACGCCCGGCTTCCAAATAGATTCTTTTTTTTTTTTTTAAATTAGTTTATTTAGTTGCATTTCAAGTCATAGTACATATGTAGAGCTCAGTTTTTCCATTTCTCTGGTTGCAAACCAGATAAAGTCACACCACCAAATAGATTCTTAAAGTGAAATTAATTAACTGCTTTATTGTTGAGATAGTATTTGAATTGCAAGGACCTTGTAGGGAAGATGCTCTTGTAATTAAAAACAGCATAAAAGCAGAATTTTATCCTTCCTTTCTTTCCTGTGTTTTTTATCTTCATACTATTGTTGTAGTGATCATTTGCTGAAAAGGCAAAAGAATAACAATCCAATCATATAAATACGTTTATGTTAATATGAAGAAGACTGTCAATGCTAGAAAGGTGGGTGAAGGGTACTATTACTACTCTAGTTGCATGTACTCAATGTAATGTTTATTTCTTCGCAGTGCTGACAGTAGAGTAAAACTATGGGATGTGAGGAGAGCTTCGGGATGTTTGATTACTCTTGATCAGCATAATGGGAAAAAGTCACAAGCTGCTGAGTCAGGTAATGAAGACTAAATTAATACAGAAATAAGACAATAGTAATTTTTATACTAAAGTTTTTAAATTGAAGCCAAATAACAAATATATGTTGACAAATATATGAGATATATATATATCATAAACTTTATGATTTTTTTGAAAGACATTCACCATGAATCACCTTTCAAATTACATAAACTAGGGGCTGGGGCTATAGCTCAGTGGTACAGTGCTTACCTAGCAAGTGTGAGGCACTGGGTTCGATCCTCAGCACCACATAAAAATAAATAAATAAAATAAAGGTATTGTGTCCATCTACAACTAAAAAAATATTTAAAAAAATAAATTACATAAACTAAATTATGGTTGTCTTTCTCAAAAATAGAAATAAGTATGGCCTTTTCTTTTGCCTCCAAATTTTCAAACAGAAACTTTTCTAGATTAATTTGCCTTACTGATTTTTTTCCTTCCTGTGAGGCTAGTTATACAAATTAGATTCCAGGTAGGAAACTACAATAAATTACAGAATCAGTAGTATTTTGTGCCGTTGTGGCAGCATAAAAACTGCAAGTTGTATTAAATGTGAGTCAGCTGCAATCTCTGTGACAATGTATGTCAACTATTTTCATATTAGAATTTAACTCTTTTGTAAAAACATTCAGTCAGAATTAATGCTGGACTAGAAGTATATTAGGATGAACTACATAAAACATCATTCTCATAATCTTTTTAAAGTAAACAGACTATTAGGAATTGGGCTTTCTCAAACTAATTTTGAAAGTGATAATAAATTTTGATTTGAAATGAACAGTTATCCTTTTTGTTCAACTTTCTTATTATTTTTTTGTAGCAGGGATTGAGCCCAGAGTACCTCTTAACCACTGAGCCATATACTGAGCCCCTTTTATTTTTATTTTTAATTTTGAGACAGGATCTTGCTTATGGCCTTGCTAAGTTTCTGAGGTTGACTTTAAACTTGTAATCCTCCTTCCTTAGCCTCTGAATGGGGGATTATAGGCATGTGCCACCATGTCTAGCTGTCTCCGTTAAACTTTTCTTAATGGGAAACACTAGTATTGATTTTTTAAGAATCCATGGAATGATTTTTTTATTAGAAATGAAGGATGAAAGGTGACTAAAATTTTAGTGTTAATCTATTCATTTAATTGAATTTGATATCATAGTTTACATGCTGAAAATAATTATATTTGGCAACATCTTTCCCCCTTTGATTTTCCTCTGTTTTTATGTTCTGATTCATATGGCCTTTCATATTCAAATAATCTGAAAGGTTAGCTAATTTTAAATGTAATCAACTTATATATATTTTTTAAGTAACTCAGGTAGTTGTTCCTTAATATGTTTAAATAATTTAATCTTAAGCATTAAGTATATGCCAAATACAGGAAAAGAACTGAACTGTATTTTTCATTGCAGCAAACACCGCTCATAATGGGAAAGTTAATGGCTTATGTTTTACAAGTGATGGGCTTCACCTCCTCACTGTTGGTACAGATAATCGAATGAGGCTCTGGAATAGTTCCAATGGAGAAAACACACTAGTAAGAGATTTTTATTTGCCTTTGGGGATATAAATTAAGGAAATAGATCTGTGACATATACTTTCTAGTTTTTTATAGATTTAACTCCATTTCTTGAGTTTGAATAATAGCTGTTCTTTTGTTGTTGTTTTTTGATACTAGGGATTGAACTCAGGGGCACTGGGCCACTGAGCCACATCCTCAGCCCTATTTTGTGTTTTATTTAGACACAGGGTCTCACTGATTTGCTAAGCGCCCTGCCGTTGCTGAGGCTGGCTTTGAACTTGCAATCCTCATGCCTCAGCCTTCCGAGCCGCTGGGATTACAGGCATGCGCCACCATGCCCGGCATAATAGCTGTTTTTTAGACAAATATATTTTCCCACTGCAAACTAGTACTTTTCAAATCAAGAAAACCCACCTTTACCCAACCCTTGCTATGCTCCTCCTACTTAGTGGAGAATCATTGTTCTACTGTGACATTGTTCCATACATATTTCTCATGTATGTTGAAGAATGAATGATTGAGAATTACCAATAAAAGTAAAAGGTATGAAGTTACCTATTCAAGTTTTATACGATAAATGACTTGTAAATAAAACTCAAATGAGTATTATACCAAAATATATAGTACTTTATTTAATACTAGAAAATACTGGAATAAATGTGTTTTGAAAGTGGTAGATTCTCATGTAGCAGTTCATTTCTAGTATTTGTTTTTATATATGTTGTAATCCTTACCAGATAAACCAATGGCTTAATAACTTTCCGAATAAACTATGAAAAGTTTATACTTCTCATTGAGTTTATAAGCCAGATACAGTGCTGATAATAATTAGCATTTAATATATGTGCAGGAATATATATTTAACATTGTATCAACATTATAGTGATAGATACTGTTACAATACCCATTTTACACGGGAGGAAAATGATACATAAAATGGTTATGTAACTTGCCTGAGTTTACATACCTAGAAAGGAACAGTTTGACTCTAAATTCTACTCTTACCATAATTCAGATTTTATCCAGACCTTTTAAAGCATGTGTGTAGGTATTAATCATAGTCCTTTTTTTACTCATCTTTTCTAGCTAATAATTCTCTTTAAAGTACTCTAGATGTCACTTATTAATACAAAAAGTACTAAAAGATCAAAAGTATGTCTAGAATACTTCAGAATTTGCTGGTCCTTTTTGTCCCCCATGCTGGGGATGAAACCCAGGGCCTTGTGCATGCAGGGGCAAGTGCTGTACCTCTGAGCACCACCCCCTACTCCTCTTTCAACTTTATGATTCTCTCATAGAAACCCAGGGCTTGTGATTTATAAGTAGAAAGATTCTTCCATTCCTTATATTCTACCATTTCATTAATCAGGTCACTTACTCATTTTTTGTGACTTTCCTTTTCTCCCATTTGTTTAATAAATATTTATCAAGTGCTTACTTATTTGCCAGGCAGTATTTTATAGTAGTGTATAATACAGAAAAGGCCTTACTTCAGGGAGTCTCCAGTCCAGGTAGAGGATGAAAGATGTCAGTCAATCGGTAGATGGATAGATGTATAAACTATTTAGATAGTGTGAACACTGTGAAGAAAAGCAAAGTAAGGAAAGGAGCATAGGAAATACTGGGAAATTGGAGTTGCTATATTGCACAGGACAGCCAGGGTAGGTCTCACTGAGAAGGTAACATTTGCCCTGGAGGAAATGAAGAAGTAACCCATCAGTTACATGGAAGGGAGAGCATTCTAGGCAGAGGAAGGGAAAAAGCACAAAGCCTGAGGTGGAAACATGTATGGGATACTCAGGGAATAGCTAGGAGGCTTTTGTGTTGGAATCAAGGAAGAGTTACAGGAAAAAGGAACAAAAAGAATAGTATGCCAGAGGCCTTAGAGGTCTCTGTAAGGGCATAGGGTTTTTTTTGTTGTTGTTTTTTTTTTTAATGTTTATTTTTTAGTTGTAGGGGACAGAATATCTTTATTTTATTTTTATGTGGTGCTGAGGATCAAACCCAGTGCCTTATGCGTGCTAGTTGAGCACGCTACCACTGCACCATAATCCTAGCCCCTGGCATAGGTTTTTCTCTGAGTGAGATGGAAAGCCACTAAAGGCTTTTGATTGAAGTAGTGACAGGATCATTCTAGAAAAGTATCCTGGCATGTGTGTCAGTGTTTAGTGTGATGAATACAAATGTTACTGAATGTATGTACATTGTTAATGCAGATGTATTCCATTTTTCTCTCCTTGAAGGTGATATTTGTATCCTGTTGGATTTTGCCCATAAGAACACATCTAGAATAGTATGTTTGGACTGAATAACACATTTTTAAGTGGACTTAATCAAAGTAAAATCATTCATGAAAAGACGATCAGCGCCCAAAAAGTCAGTTACAGAAAGTTAAAGGAAGACAGAGAAACTTGGAACACTGATCTAAGAAAAAGTTAATTGTAAGGGGAAACATGCTGTCTTGAGTTTTTAAAGGGCTGTCAGAACAAATACCAAATTTCAGTCCTGCCATTTAGTAGTTGAGGCAGCTTGTTTAAGACTGTTGTGTTAGGCAGCTTGTTTAAGACTATTGTCAGTTTCATTGTCCTCACTTTGTAAATTGAGAATATTGTCTACGTAAAAAGTAACCATAAGGGTAAAACAGAAGTATGCAAAATGTAGTATTCTAACTGCCAAATAAAGGCATATATCATAATGATGAGTATTTTTATTGTGTATTTTTGCCTTATTAGTAGAACCCTTTTTACTTTAGAGGAAGTATAAACACATACTTCCAATATATGTGTAATTATAAATTATATAAAAATGCTAGTATGTCTATATATTAAACTTAATAAAGCTTAATTTCTTATTTTTTGGGTAGAAGTGAAACAGAAGTAGAAATTTTCACACCTTAATGAATAATGTTGCACACTCCCTGAGATTTGTGAAGACTATTGCCATAGAGTGCAGAACAAGTATTTGCAGGGAAAGTTCTCAGGGAAGCACCTTTTGCTGAAATTAGAGAAAACATTCCAAAGCAGACATTCTGATATTTTCTGTTAGTTACTAGCATTTTCATGCATCTTGTGATTGATAACATTAGGAAATTAGAACTCTGTCCATTATTCTTCTCTATCAGTGGATCAGCTATTAAATCAAACGCAATTTTCCTTTTTGATTTTTTTTTTTTTTCATATCTGTCTCCCTTTCCAATCTCACTACTGGGATAGTCTCTCTAATTACTCTAATATCCTTCTAACTATTCCTAAATTCATCTCCCAGTGGAATTCTTTCTATGAATCCTCTGTTTTCAGATTATTAAAACTGAATGCCTTTGCCTTTTGTGTACAAGGCCTTCATAAATAGTGTCTTCTAGCTCAATAGATTATGTCCTGCCGCTTTCTCATTTTTTCTGATATTTAGCCATACTGATTCACTTTTTATTTTACTTATTTATTTATTTATTTATTTATTTATGTGTGTATGGTCCTGGGGATTGAACCCAGGGCCTTGTGCATATTAGGCAAGCACTCTACCAACTTAGCTACTCCTCGTCCCCCTTAATCACTTTAAATATACCATGCTCTCTCATCCTCACATTCTGCTGTAGGAACTGCTGCCTTTCCTTTAGAATACCCCTTCTCCTTCCTGTTCTAGCTGATCCTCAGCTTTCAAGATTCTTCTCAGGTATAACCACTTTAACTCTTCTGTTCTAGTTTAGATGCCCCCAGAATACCTTATGCTCACTTGTATTACAGTGTACTATGATCATCACTTCATGGAATGGAAGAAAAATAATGCACCAGGCATGGTGATTTTTGACTGGTGTAGTCTAGATCGAGTTTCAGATTCTATCATTTACTAGCCAAGAGACCTTGATCATATTACTTAGCCTTTCTAAGGATTTTCTTTTTGTATAATCATGTCACCCATCTTGTAGTATTGTTTTGAAGATTATGTGAAATACTACATGTAAAACACTTAGCACATTATCTCATACAGCAAATATTGACATTTAGTAAATGTTATCCGCCATTATTATTAATTATTAAGCTGATGGTTGTTTGACAGTAAAATGAGCTGCCTTGCGACAGAATCTGCATTGCTTTAGATTTTCCCTTATTAGATAGATGGATATCTTTCTTGGGACAACAAAAGGGATTCATATTTTCTAGCCCAAATCTATGAAATCTATCAAAGTCTTTTCAGTTCTATTTTAAATACCACCTTTAAGACATCATAGACCAAAGTAGCCTTCTATTATAACATGCCATTTACCACACACTGCTTTTATGGTTAGCATTTGTATTCATTAAATGAGGATCTTAGATAATCACCTAGCACAATATGTTACACGTAGTAAGCACTTAATAAACGGTTGATCCTTCCCTTTCTTAGTCTGTTATTTGAACTTTCTTCTATAGACATTGAAAAGATAGTGATAATTTTTGAGCTCACAGGTGATTTGATCACAGCAGTGATTTAGAAGGATTAATATGATGTTAAAGTGAAGGATGAATTGGAGCAGGAAAGCCTAAGGACAAAGATAAAATTTAGTAAGCTAGTTCTTGTAGTCATACCTTATTCAACAGGTTTCAATTAAAATTTGGGAAGAAATGTGGTATAATTGAAAGAGTATAGGTTTTGTAACTAGGTATTCTCAAACAAATAAGGCCATTACAGTCTAATGGTTCATAATTTTTCTAATATTCACTAATTAAGAAGTAGTTTATGTTTTTTAATCTTGCCTCCATATCATTCTACAAATTTGTGCACATGTAGGATTAAAAGATGCAAGTGAAAGAATGTTATACTTTTAAACATGTATAGTAGTTAATAAATCCAAGCACTTACTGACTACCTTTATGTCCCAGGTGCTGTCATATGTATTATTTCACTTGCTTTTTCATAACAACTCTGTGGTAAATTATATTATTTCCACTTGACAGATTAGAAGAATGAAACTCAGAGGTTAAGTCATTACTGATAAGGGATCAAAGAATAAAAAAGATGGATATTAAAACTCAAGTCTG
Source organism: Geosciurus inauris (assembly GCA_004024805.1). NCBI lineage: Eukaryota > Metazoa > Chordata > Mammalia > Rodentia > Sciuridae > Geosciurus > Geosciurus inauris. The sequence continues at coordinate 61,384 of PVHX01010885.1, forward strand.
CTGAATATAAGCTTAATTTTAAGCAGTTTATATAATTTCTGCCATAGGGTGGCTAAATGCATATACTCATTTCTGTTAGATGTTATTTTAAAGAGTAAGTAAGCTGTTAGATCATCGTGTATCCATTTGAGCCTCAGTGTTTCTATTTTTATGTACATATATATTCATACATAAGTGTGCACGTGCACACAGACACACACACACACACACACACACACACACACACTTCCACCCATCCTTTAGAGAAAGAGAACAGTGTGGATTACCATTTAAATTGCTAAGACCCATGTCAAAGAAGGGAGATTTTGGTGATCTGCATACTCATAATTCCTAAATGATTAGATATTGGTTTTAATTATCAGCAGAAAGTGAACCTGTCAGGCTTCTTTAGCCCAAAGCATCTCAGGCACCTGAGGAATTTGTTAAAATGAAAATTCTTCTTTAGTAAGATTGGGATGGGGCCTGGAAGACTGCAAGTCTAATGCTCAAGTGATTCTCCTGCCACTGAGCTTGCAGACTACCCCTTTTGAGTACAAGAACAGAATTTAAATTTTTGTCCCAAATGCATAATTGTTTACACAAAGCTGAAATTACAATTATGCATACTATTTGTGTTCTGTGGTTTTATATACTTAGCCTTTATCCTTATTTTCTGCACAGTTTTCATAATTATGATTTATATAAGCCATAGAGTTAATATCATATTAAGAATATATATCATTCTCAGTTTCACCATTCTGGATAATGCCGCATTCAGTTTCCCTGGGCATATTATTTTTTGCTGTTTAATTATTTCCTTAAGATAAATCCCAGGAGCAGTTCCTAGCTCAAAGGGTAAACATATCTTTGTTGTTTAATGAGTAGTTTTGCAAGATGGAAAAAGACCTAGAGATGGACATTGGTGATGGTTGCCCAACAATCTGAATATATTTAATTCCATTAACTATCTGCTTAAAATGACTGAGATAGCAAATTCTTTATTATGTTTGACCACAATTCAAGTTCTTTTAAAATGAAATCAGTAGAAGGTTATATATAACCCACCGACCCCCCAAATACACAAAGAATATCTTTGTATTTTGTTGCATAATAAACCCTTGACTTTCTAGAAGGAATAACCAAATTATAATGTCATCAACATGTTTACCTCACGTGTGCCAGTATTTTTTTTTTAAATATTTATTTTTTTTTAGTTGTAGGTGGACAGAATATCTTTATTTTATTTTTATGCGGTGCTGAGGATCGAACCCAGTGCCTCACGCGTGCTAGGCGAGCACGCTACCACTGCGCCATGACCCCAGCCCCACGTGTGCCAGTATTGTGTGTCTCTCTTTCTTAAAATTTTTGCCAAACCAGGGGTTAGGGATGTAGCTCAGTGGTAGAGAATTTGTCTAGCATGCACAAGGCCCTGGGTTTAATCCCCAGCACCACAAAAAGAAAAAACAATTGCCAAACAGTGTGGTTCTTCAAGTTTGCCTTGATTTGCTTTTTTATTTGTCAAGACTAAAATGTGCCCTTATGTTTTTTTCGCTATTTGTATTTCCTCTTAGTGAAATACACATTCATGTCATTAGCCCTCATTTCTATTAGAATATTGCACATGTTTAAATTTAAGAGCTCTTTCTATACACTGTTATAATGTTATGTTACAATATTTGGAAGAAGTATTTCTCCCAGTCTTCAATGTCCTTATTAATTTAGATATAAGAAATAATTAACTTGATGATTTTAATCCATCCTACAGGTGAACTATGGAAAAGTTTGTAATGACAGTAGAAAAGGATTGAAATTCACTGTCTCCTGTGGCTGCAGTTCAGAATTTGTTTTTGTACCATATGGTAGCACCATTGCTGTTTATACAGTTTACTCAGGAGAACAGATAACTATGCTTAAGGGACATTATAAAAATGTTGACTGCTGTGTATTTCAGTCTAATTTCCAGGTAAGAATGATACTTAAGGGAATTTAAGATTTTCAAGTGGCTAGCTTGCTAGATTAGTAGCATATAAAAGATTACATTGTGCTTTCATTCTACAGGGTTGTACTTATAATCCACATTTGAGCTAGGATTTATTTACTAGTAAATAAGCCTATATTTTTAGATGGCCTAAGATATGTATGAGTGAATATAATGCTGTGCAATTGATTGGGATAAATTCTCTTTCTTTTGCATATGGACCCCATATAGCTGTTGAGAATGTCTGATGAAATAAAATATTTTCTTACAATCTTTTGTATAAAATAAGTGAATAAGTATAGGTATTTAAACTCAAAATGTAGTGTATCTTGGTTTATGTATGTGTGGGTATGTCTGAAATTTTATGTCTTCCTTGTTCTATACCAGTGGCTAATAACAGTATGCCTTTAAAGTAGTATAGTTCACATACTTTCTTAAATACCTGTGGATTTTAACATCCTGATCTTTTTCTTTGTGTAACCAATGCAGCAGATGTTTTCTTTTGAAAGAACACAAATAAATTTATGTGCTCCTTTAAATGAGTCTACTATATAGCACGATCATTGATATTTTCTGTTATTTGTAGTTAAGGAAAATTAAGCTTGTGAGAAAGTTAAATATTAATAGAATGACAATTCTGGATTATTAGAACTAGAAGGAACTTTATCACCTGGGGAATCTCCTGTTCATTCATTAATACTGAACCTAATTTATGTCTGACACTGTACCATAAGATAGCCACTCCTGATATTTCAGCCAATATACACTATCATGGCAATATCTGTTATTAAAATATTCAAGTATTTACACATCTTACTGACCAGTAAATAGCCACTGTACTAGTCCTCTCAAATAACTTCCAATCTCAGCCCCCTTCCTAGAACTCTTAGATCTTACCTCAGCCCAGCAACTAAAAGGGGTCCTCGAGGACCGTGCTTCCGCTCCATGATCAGTATCTCTTCTGTTTAGTCAATGTCCTTTTGTACTTGTTGTTAAGTATTTAATGCACTTCTGGGAAAAGAACACTAAAGTAGCAGAGAGGTGACATGACTTACACCAAACCCATAAGTAGCTATCGACAAAGCATTATTTATTCTTTCTTTAAGGAAATTCTTAAAATGTATCTCTTAATTAGAGACACAGCCAAGATTTTAATTAAGATTTTTTTTTTTTTTTTGGCAGGAGTGTATCAGGGATTGAACTCAGGGGCCTCGATCACTGAGCCACATCCCCAGTCCTATTTTGTATTTTATTTAGAGACCGGGTCTCACTGAATTGCTTAGTACCTTGGTTTTGCTGAGGCTGGCTTTGAACTTGTGATCCTTCTGCCTCAGCCTCCCAAGCCACTGGGTTTACAGGTGTGCACCATTGCCAGGCAGCACTTAACTAGAATATTTGACTACAAATTATTGGATTCTATCAAATTGGAGCTTCATCATAGGTCTACCTAGAATGGCTCAAAAGTTTGCTAAAATGCTTATTCTTCCCAGTTCCTGGAATAACGAGGACAACCAGAGACTGGACCAGTTACCTCCTGTCAAATGCAATTTCTGTGTGTGCTATGAACTCAGAAAGATTTTAGTCAGTACACTATCAGAGCTGGAGGTTGTGGCTCAGTGGTAGAGTGCTTGCCTAGCATATGTGAGGCACTGGGTTCAATTCTCAGCACCACATATAAATAAGCAAAGTAAAGGTCCATTGACAACTAAAAACATTTTTTTAAAAAAAGAAAGTTTTTAAAAAAAAATATGCTACATCAGAAAACTCCTAACTTCATACCATATCACCTGTTATGGTGCTGAAAATGAAAATACTTATAAGTCTGAAAAATTAAAGAGGGTAGTACTGTTGCATCCATTTAGCAGCAGAATCCTTTTTGGCAAATGAAATATGAATAACTCACCATCTGGAAAAAGTTAGGTTCTATCATAAACATAAAAATCTGACTAGATACACTTAACATCAAAGTAATGGATTATAACCTGTTGACTAAAATAGAAATCTATGAAGTTATGCTGATATAAACAAGTTGATTAAGTTGAAAATTTGGTAAGGAATGGGATATTTACATAGCCTGAGTGCTATCCTACAAAATATTATGCACAAAGGTAAAAAGTAACTTTACTTTGAAGAAGGCTAGCTTATATTTTCCTAATCAAATGATCAAAATTAACATCCTTATTATGAGTCATCACTTCTATGAAATTCCTGGCAAACTTGCATCATTCAGTTTTAACCATGAGGAAATATAAGACAATCCAAATTTGAAGGACATTCTACTAAGTAACTAGTTTGTGTTTTCAAAATTGTCTAGATCAGGAAAGCCAAAGAAATCAAAGAACTATTCCAGATTGAAAACTTGAGACATGATAACTAAGTGCAGCACATGGTTTTTAATTAGAACCTTTTTGCAAAAATATACATTATTAAAAAGTTATATTCTATCATAAACATAAAAATCTCACTAGATACACTTAACATCAAATAAATAATTACAGTAATGGATTGTAACCTATTGTCTAAAATAGAAATCTATGAAGGACAAATTTTTAGTATAATTTGTGAAACTTAAATAGAGTTTAAGAATTAGATGCTAATATAGTGGTCTCAGTCTTCTGATTTTATAGGTTACATGGAAACTATATACAAACATGTCCTTTTTCATGGAAAATATATACTAAACTATTCAAAGTCAGTAGAACCTCATGTTAACAATTTACAATTTAGGGGAAAAATTACTTGTACTGAGCTTGTAGTGTAAGTATTGATATTTTTAAGTCTAATATCCCAAATTAATCTTTATATCTATCTCACATGCCTCAAGGCTCAATTCAGATCTATCCATCCAAGTGCTCTTTATTAACCATTTGTAAATGCTGCCTCTTCCAAGCTTTTTTTCTTGAATATCTATGGGATATCTTTTTTTAATTTGTTCTTTTTAGTTATACATGATAGTAGAATGTATTTTGACATATTATACATACATGGAATATAACTTCCTATTCTTGTGGTTGTATGTGATGTGGAGTTACACAGATCATGTATGCATATATGAATATAGCAAAGTTATTTCTGATTCATTCTACTGTCTTTCCTATTCTACGCCCTGCCCCTCACTGCCCTTCATTCCCCCTTGTCTAATCCAATGAACTTCTGTTCTCCCCCACCCCTTATTGGGTGTTAGCATGTATGTATCAGAGAGAACATTTGGCCTTTGGTTTTTTGGGTTTGGCTTATTTCATTTAGCATGATAGTCTCCAGATCCATCCACTTTCTTTATGGCTGAGTAATATTTCATTGTGTGATGTATGTGTGTGTGTATCACATTTTCTTTATTCATTCATCTGTTGAAGGGCACCTAGGTTAGTTCTGTAGCTTAAGCTATTGTGCATTGAGCTACTATAAATATTGATGTGGCTGCATCACTATAGTATGCTGATTTTAAGTCCTTTGTGGGATATGTTAGTCTATTAGTACTTGTGAATTGCCTTATGAGCTTATTGGACAAGATATCCTGCCTTCTCAGGGAAACTAATCCTCAAGGGCACATGTGAACTTATTTTTGCATTATTTAGTTAGTGTAACCATATAAATCTAGCATTTACAGGAAAACCAATAGAATTTTGTTTTATTTAGGAAATTTGATAATGTATAACTGATTTAATATGTTATGTATCCATGTTTCCCTTAAAAACTTTAGTCTTATTTTTTTCTTTACCCCAAATCCTCACTTAAATAAACAATACTAATTATATCATGCTTCAAATGGTTTTAAGAAGTGCAATAATAATAAATAATTGCATTCTAGAACAAGGGAAAATGCCTACTGTTGGAATTATTTATTTAGAAATACAGCAACACATTTATGCGGGGGGGAAAAGGGCCGTTTAGCCATTTAGAGTTTTATAACCACCTACATTTTGTTGCCTTTTTAGCCATTTTTTAACCCTTTCTCCTTTGCACAGTAATTTTATTATGGACCTACTGTTTTATATCCTGGTTTTCCCCCCTTTACATTTTGATTATTTGGTTTAAATCCTGTTCTTTTTTTTTTTTTTTTTTTT